>OX459101.1:4256464-4466464 GCA_949775045.1 Metridium senile | reverse complement strand
ATCCGGTCACTGAAACTGCATACTTTTGAATAGGAAACGATCAACAGGATTCATGTGCATGGACGCAAATATTTCTATGCGGTTTCAGCCGGATCGGATTCGTGTAGAAGAGGCCTCAGAAACTAAATGTGCATTCGGAATGCCTTTCTTGTTGTTTGATAAGTCAAAACGGTCATTTCTCAATAACAGATTGACAAGTGTAGCAATATGGCCATGAAATCTCAGTGTCTTAATAAAATTTACATAGGTTACCCATGCATAGTCCCCTGTGCTACTAGCGTGTAGGCTTTTCACTTCACGGGTGACAAATTAAAGTTTCTCGGAAAGGGTGTATTTACTGCAAAAAAACTATGTACGTAAATGCGAAAGGTCCGTATTAAAAACTAAGATTTTCATTCAAACAATTTTCAATGTTTATTCTAGCAGTTCAAAATGGTGTCGTGACGAAGACATCGTTTCGCGCTGTTGAGCGTAAAATTTCCGTTTCAACTCTATATATAATACATCAATAACCACAACAAAACATAATGCACCAGTCAATAAAACCAACCGGAGCAGAATGATACGAGGGTTGGAATACGCGCTAGACTCTGCAGGATCAACAAGCCTAGATCTTGTTGGTCCTCGAACGAAAACTCTAGCCGAACGAGAGTATAAAAACGTTTTAAACAAACCCTTTCGAGACGAACTGTACAAAGCCGTTGTTAGCGATGATGTTGCGAAAGTCAACGAAGTTCTCAGCTCTGGAGAAGATATGGCATTCGGAGCGATGGGAAATCGAGGTTTTACGAAATTGATACTGGGGACTGCGATTGAGAATGATAATGATGAAATACTGGAAGTAAGTATGATGCTATTCTATTGTTTGTGGTTCTAATTTTCAGTGACCTTTTTTGCATTCAACGTTACTTCTCGTCAAAAACTGTTTGGTTATCTACTGTTGGCTTTTTGATATACACTAGCTATAGCTCTACACCTCAGTAAATATTTCTCGTTAAAACTGTAGGATTATCCTACAACTGATTTTGATATACAGTAGCTCTGAGCCTCAGCTAATACAACATGAAAATGAAAGCTATCATATTAGTTTAAAAAATCGAGGAGCTTTATCTATGTCAGTAGGCTCTAATTTGGAAACACCTCCCTGTTTTTCATGACTTTAATAATTATTAAATGAGTTTTTTTGCGACTTTTTAAGTCTTCCATCAAGTAAAACTAGTAAAGTTCAATAATCAATATTCTTGGCAGAATTTCGTATATTCCTTCTCCTCTCTTAAAATCTACAAATGCATGCCTCGTGTTTAGGATGCATCACATACTGCATCAACAGCAGATACGAAACGGTGACGTGGTTTGAAGTTTAAAATACAGATTCGGTTTACTTCATGAATTCTCACGCTTTATATAAATACAAAGACTATAGTATCGTATTATTTCATCTAAAAACTCATTCAGCGAGCCCGCTTCAGCGACCAAGTGACAAGCATCACGAACCGTACGTTCCAAAGCTATATTCGCCCGGCGACAGGCCCATTTGAAACATGTGTATTGTCATTTGCTTTATTAGGCCTATATATACGTACGCAAACTTGTACAAATTCTACTGATGAAGGCTAAAGATTTAGCCGAAACGTCTAATTCAAAATCATCTAATTTAGTCAGAGACAACCTAATTCGTTTGTAAAAAAAGGCCTATATATATGTATATATATAAAAAAGTTATGTTGTGACTTTGTTGCAACTATGCGAAATTTTTATTTTCTCTTTTTTCAAACTGTGGAAAATAAGAAGTTGAGTTATGACTTGTTCACAAAACACATGTAATTTTCTTTGTCTTTACTAAGCTTATATATAATATTTTTGATGCCGGCTGCGACTTTTTTTAATTTTTTTATGTTGCGACTATGCAATACTTTCTTAAAAGTGTGTTTAAAATCAAAAGTTGTAGAAACTGAAACAGCAGCCGTCAGCTTTCCTTAAATCCAAATTGAATTCTATGATCGACAAGTTGTCAATACTTGTCAGGATATGGATGGCCGATCTCAAGTTTACGACATAAAAAAAATTAAGAACAGTTACTTGAATTCGAGTCACATACATGTTGTAGTTATTTGATTCATTTCATTGATAAAGTATTTGCGCTTAATTTCACCGTAGCAACAAACTATTTCACGGTTCTCGTCAACCAACCTCAGCCTCAATAGCGTGTTATATACACCTATTTCAAAAATCGTTGTCGCAGCCGAAGCTACAGTTCACACTCTGAAGCCTGCAAAGGTTGTCGGTATTATGAACTTAATTTGTGATTTATAACACGTTTTTTTAAAGAAATATCAGTGTTTCATCATCTACGACTGTAACAGTGTTATTGTCATACAACAAACACTTCCATCCAAAATATGCTATGAATAAATCGATAACAAGAGAAGAAATACCGACATCCTTTGCAGGGTTCAGTGTGTGGACTGTAGCTTTGGCTGCGACAACGATTTTTGAAATAAGTGTATACTTTAAAATTTATTTTCAGTGGTAGTCTAGTTTAAAGAATGTACATATTATAAAACAATAGGCCTTTTGCAGGATCTGGTCACGTGACATAAATTCCCCCAAAAAACCCTAGCTCTGCTAAAACAATTATTGGCATATTCAGAAAGAGCACATTAAAGTTAGTACTGGTGCTGAGTTTTAACATTTCTTGATTTAAATGGAAATGTTTATGATTTTTTTCAAAACTCGAAAGTTAACAAATAACATTTCTAAATATGCCAATAATTTTTTTAGCAGAGCTAATTTTTTTAAATTTATGTCACGTGACCAGATCCTGCAAAAGGCCTATATTGAAACCTTTAAAAATTCCACGTGCTGTAGTCAAGTTCTAAAGAATATATTACACGATATCAAGGCTGAGCGACGAAAACTGTGAAAAGGTCTATTTGGATTGTATACTATAGTCCCCTCCCTTGTTAAAGACTAGCTAAAAGAGTTTTTAATGTATTAATATAGGTTCTCATTAGTAACAAGGCAATGATCGGCGGTATCCTATTCACCGCTGTTCGCGAAGGATCCTACAAATGTATCAAATGTTTGGTGAAGATCTTGGAAGAAAAAACTCCTGAAGAAGGTGACCTGGGCCCTATGGATTGCAAGATAGAGGGGTTCTACACTCCACTCATGATGGCGATCCAGATGAATGAGTATAATATCGTCGAATACTTGATCACACAAGGATATTATGTAAAAAAATATGAATACGTATACGAAGATAACGCCAAAATGAATGACTTAGGAATAGATTTACCGAAGATAACTCGTTTCATGGGGTTCAATGTGAAAACGAGGATACATAAGAATCTGTTCCCAAAAGAATACAGTATCTTGTTGAAGATAAATACATTCAAAGCCTTAGCCAACCCAATGTACATCAGCTATATGTATATACATGACAAAAGCACACTGAATCCACTTTATCAGATTTTTAAGTTGAGCAGAGAGATGAGATTCCGAGCAAGGTAGGTTTGTCATTGTCATTATTGTTATTACCATCATCATTATCGATCAACACTATCAATGTCGTAGTATCATCATAACACATTAGTTTCCGTGGGTGGGGGTGGGTGGGGGTACTCCCTTTGTCCTAGCGGTAGGTGTGATCGGCGTACCTTTTAGGGTCCTGTTAGGGTTCTGGCTCAAAAATCAGTTACGTAACATGATTTCGTACCTGTAAGAGTCATTTTTACCCTGTTTTGTTGCTTTGTTGGGGTAGAAATCGACAAGGCTTTATCAGTTATTTTTATCTGTGCGTACCTTTTAGTGGTTGTTTTCAAAACCTCCGCCGATCATCCCTACCACTTGGACAAAGGGAGTAACCCCCCCCCCCCCCTCCCTGGGGCATTAATTACACCATCGCCTTCATTACCGGTACCATCATCATTATATCAGTCACTGTTATGTTATTGACAGTATCGACCAAGAGTTCAAAGAAGACTACAATGAGCTAAGGCATCAGTGCCAAGACTTCGCTGTTGACTTAATGGAGCAATGTAGAACGCTCAGGGAGGTCAAAATACTCACTGACATTGCACCCGAATTTGAGAAAAGGCAGAGACATATTGAAATAAAGAAAGAAACTGCGAAAGAGCTAGAATTCATTAATTTGGCGATCAAAGGAAACAATGACAAGGTAACAATAATTGATGATATGTTGATGGCGATGACAATGATTTTTAATGATAACTAGGTTCACGACATATAAACCACATTTCATTCCAGTTAGTCGCACACCCATACAGCCAACTGTGCCTCAACATGGTCCTCTACAAAGACATCTACACTATCTTCAGCTTCGAGCCAAACTGGAGAGATCGCAGCGGCTTCAGTGTATTTCTTTACACCTTTCGTCACATCCTTCTTCTGCCCTTCCTGGCCCTTATACATATCATTGCCCCTGGCAGTAAAGTAAGCCGTATTCTTGGAAATCCATTGATAAAGTTCATGAGTCATTTCTGGTCGATGTTGGTTTTTGTTGGAATACTGCTAGCCTCGACATTTCAGGATATGTTTGATAATGAGATATTTACGCCTGGTATACCGGGTAAGTACGTAAGTATGTGATCGCCGTTCACTATTCACTCTGTCAACGATATACCGGTCGTTGTTTCATTTCAAGATAATTTCGCGTTGTGACTGGCTTAGAGGAGTGTTTGCAAATTGATGGAGTCCACTCTTTAGGGATTTTGATTCCGCTATCCCAATTGATGTTATTAGGGTGGAGTCTTATCTGGATGGCTTCCTTGATTCTTCCTTGACCATCTAATTTGTTGTATTTTAGACTGGCTGATAATGGTCTGGATCCTCGGTCTCATTGTGCAGGAGTTCAAAGAGCTCTCAATCCAAGGCAGAAGACGTTACTTCACCCAGTGGTGGAACACGGTAACATTCCTTATGGTGCTTCTCTTCACTATATCGTACGTTCTGAGACTTTTAGCCTACGGGATCACTGGTAACTGGGTGGTTCTCGACCCTATCAAGGACCTCACGCCTTCTGCAACCTTTAAAGTAATTCTACTTTCAAACAGCTTGTTTTCGATCGGGATGGTATTGAGTTTCCTGCGAATTTCTGCCGCTTTTCAAGCGAACGACAAGCTGGGTCCCCTGCAGCTGTCGTTGTATTATTTAATTCTTGATGTTGTGAAGTTTATGGTGTTTTTTGCTCTGATCATTGTGGCCTTTGGTTTTAGTCTGAGAAAGTTGTATTCACATTATATCAGTACACAGAAGTACATCGCTGCCCATCGAGCTAATAACAATTCTACGAGCCAGGACACCAGCCATCAATTCTCACAGTAAGTCATTTTTTGAAAGTACATTGATTCATCTGTCTATTAATGTATATCTTGCTCATTTAATTCATTCGTCCATTCATTCATCAATTTTTCCATGTAGTCAATCATTTATTCATATAATTTAGTCATCAAATCACTAGATCATTCATCCGTCCATTTACTTAATTATCCATTGGACCTTTCCTATCTTCAGAGTTGCCTCAGGTCTCAACGGATTGTTTTGGTCTCTGTTTGGCCTGACAGATCTAAACAGCTTCAGTACCAAGGGAGACAATTTCACCATCACCAAGAAGACAGGAGAGATTCTGTTCGGCTTGTTTCAGGTCCTTGGCGTTATTATCGCCATCAATATGCTGATTGCTATGATGACAAAATCGTTTGATGATATTGCGGTAAGTTAATGGGATTCCTGTGGTATGCCGTTAAATGTCCGTTAAATGTATGTGTATTTCAATTCTGTAGAACAATGCGATCAAGAAATGGAAAGTATCCAGGTCAAGACTGTGGATGTTCTGGGTCGAGAAAGGCAGTATTCTACCTCCACCACTAAACCTCATCCCAAACACTAGGTTCATATTTAAACAACTCAAGAAACTTTGTCACAAATGTTGTAAGAAGGTAAGATATTTCTGATGATAACATTCATTGACCACAATTGGATCTGCTGGAAGAGCAACGAATTCTCATGCAGAAGGCCATGGTTTGCTTACGGGCCGGACAAACTCTCAGGGATTGTTTTTTTTTTGTATTAGTAACTAACACATGCACAAAAAAAATTTACAATTAAAGAATGCTACAATAAATTGACACACGAAAAGACTACTGTAGTTAATTATATTATTTACATTTATTTTCTAATAGAATAACTAAATATTAATCTATTGATAACTAACAAACGAGAAAAAAACGCCCCCTTCCCCCCAAAATTTACAATTTAAGAGTACCACAATAAATGGACACACGAGAAGACAATAACTTATAAGGTTCCTTCTCAGGGTTTGTGTTTGGTTGAGAATGTACCACTTCCCAGTTTGTGGGAGGTACGTTATAGTGTTAGGCTATAGGCTCAGATGGCGGACCCGTTTACACTATACTAGAAATTTTGTCGTGTGATATGAGGGGCGAATCGAGAATGTGCTGAGTTTTCGATTTCTTTCTACAAATAGTCCTTTCACCGTTCCCAGCGCAATCTTGAAAGGTAGCCGGGCCTTTGCATCCAAGCGAGACAAACGTTGAGCTCATAATGATAGAGACACGTGAATTATTGTCCCACAAGGTGTTAAAAGGTCTCTATCATTGCAAGTTCAACGTTCGTCTCGCTTCGATGCAGAGGCCTGGCTACCTTTCAAGATGACGCAGGGAACTGTGAAGTGGGCTATTGTTAGACTTGAACGTGACAAACCCTGGCCGTGAACACTCTAAGTGACTGGCCCATACTAACACATACCACACTCACTAACCTGTACTGTGTCCAACGTTCTAGCAAACCCCATGCATGCTTATAACCAAATATCTGGTAAACTTGTGAAAGGTCCAATATTTGGCGTCGGTAGTTGTTTCAATTGACTGGCCCATACTAACACATACCAAACTCACTTATCTGTACTGTGTCCCACGTTCTAGCAAACCCCATGCTTATAACCAAATATCTGGAAAAATTTGAAAGGACTAATATTTGGCGTCCATAGTTTCCTAAATTAAAATAAGCTGATCTCCCAGGAAGCCGACGGTGCTCTCTTTCCTCCTCTCTTCATCAATGCTCTGTATTACGGCTATCTAAAGCTATTCAAAGCTACACAGAATGGAAAGAAGTCGAACGAAGCTAAGTGTCAGGCCACTGGGAATCGAGCTCGGGACTTTTCGTTTCGAAAGCCGCGCACTAATTAACCGAGTTTCGCTTGTTTTTGTCAGAAGATTCCCACCTTATTCAACTATCGTATGAGAAATACCATATATGGTATTGTAGATGAGAAGTAACAAAAGACTTTGATTAGCGCGCGAGATCGTTTTCTGTTTTTCAACAGGTTGAGATATTTTTTTAGCAAAAGAACAATTATATCTTTGATAAAATATGTAGGTATATATGTATGTATGTATGTATGTAGGTAAATATGTATGTATTTCGCCAGCATTGAGAATAAGTATAAAACAAGACAGTATACTCTAAATCGAACAACTTAACATAACTGACCTTTTCATTCTAGGATGACGCAAGTTCTAGTTATCATTCGAATCAAGGTTTCTCAGATATACAAGAGGTGAGGCTAATTTCTCTGTAACGTCTGTTCGTGGTGTGTGTTATCTGTACTTGGCCGATGGATCCTGGTTAAAGCAAAGTTTAATAGTTATCAGGGGCGGATCTAGGGGTTTTTCGTAGTGGCATAAGACATCCCTCTGGTGCCGCAATTACATCTATTTTATTTAAGACATTTAGGGACCGGACACCCCTAATACCTTAAGCAACTTTCTTGATCCGCCACTGCAGGTTATAAAGGAAACAAATAAGAACCTCCATCCAAAATAACTCACGTATTTGCAATCCATAAGTGAAAAATGAGGAGGGTATATATAAAGGAGACAAAGAGAAAAGCTGGAGAGAAAGAAATACTGCCGGAATGAAAAAATATATGAACGAATGAACGAACAATTGATCGAACGAACGAAGAAGGGATTGATCGAATGAACGAAATAACGATCGAACGAGTGAGTGAAAGAAAGAACGAACGAATGAACGAGTGAATGAAAGAACGAACGAACGAACGAGTGAATGAAAGAAAGAACGAACGAACGAGCGAACGAACGAGTGAATGAAAGAACGAACGAGTGAATGAACGAACTAATGATTCATTTGGGACGTTGTGGGAATAATGAGAATGATGCGAAAACGGGTGTATAGTAGATAAGCTAAAATATAGGAAATGTTTCCATTGTCTTTATCAGAACTCTCAAACAGCAAAAGATATAAGCGCTGAAAGGCGCCACCGTAAAATCAAAGATATTCTCAAACGCTACATCAGGATGAGGAAAAATCGAGATAACTTTGAAAGTGAAAGACAAAACAACAAAGCCTGTCATGTATGTTGCAGCAGATCGAAAGAAAAATCTGAAATCAAAGAAGAAGAGCCTAAAGACTCGAGCGTGCCTACTGAGATAACTTCACAACTCTAATGCTGACAATGACGAGGTGGTGGTGGTGGTGGTGGTGGTAGCTATGAATTTAATCAAAATTATATAATTAGTTCTGTGTTGTGCATGTGTTAATTAACTCGCCTAGATGTATGTATCTAAGTATGTATGGGTCTGTAGCTGGAAAATCTCAGTAAAAAAAAAAACAACAGAAAAGGATATAAACGAGGATTAATGAGGAAATTATTTATAGAAATCTCTTTAAAATTAGAAAAAAAGTATTTCTATTAAACTGAGAAACTTGCATGTCATCCACAATAATCACTCAATATCGTTCCCAGGGCCCTTTCCCTTCGCTTTTGGGCGGGGCGTAAGCACTTATTAACTCATCCATATGGCCTTCTTATCGATATTTTATCAAATCAAAGTTAGTTGATAGCTGTTAGTTGATTTTGGCACACAGGTCTCAAATATACACCTATTTCAAAAAACGTAGAATACTGCATACTGAATAGTGCATTGCAAGACCGAAATGCATTTTGGGTCAGTAATATAAAAATAACAATTAGGTATGTTATTCTTAGTGCATTCCATTCAAAACAATATACAAGCTAGTCATGGGGAGTACATATCACTGTATATGTATTATTTAACTCACATTTATAAGACCCAGAATGCCCTTTGGTCTTTGAATGCACTATTCAGTATTCAACGTTTTTTAAAAAAGCTGCACCTAATTCAAAAAAGGTTTATCGAGGCAAACGGCGAACGGCGATTGGTGATTGCACGACTGAAAGGAACTATGGGTAATACGAATTCCTTCTTATTCGTTTCTAAATTACCCAAACAATGCCTTCACCGTTTAGTGAAACCTTCGAGACACTCATCTAAGGTCATCGCTGAACGGTGTTTGGGTAATTTAGAATGGACATAAGAATTGGTATTGACCATAGTCCCTTTCGGTCGTGCAATCACCAATCATTAATCGTCAATCGCCGTTCGCCCCGTCAACCTTTTTTGAATTAGGTGTACAGCCGAAGCTATAGTCAACACTCCTAAGGCTGCAAAGCATGTCGGTATTTTTATCCGAGTCTTAATTAAAATCAGTTTACTACATATAGACATCCTGATGATTGATCAACTATTCAAACTGACCATGCATTCCCACGGGAGATGATTTAATGATATGCAAGACTATATAACAAGGGGCATGCAATTAATTCATTGTCATTTGCTCAAACTGCCGAAACGAACAACATCGATCCGGGTAGACTGATGGAATGTTAGGGCGGGGGGAGGGCACAGAGCAGTGAGTGTCCAAAGTGCCTTTCGGTGTTATGCTGAAGAAGAGATTCGCTGAATAGGAGAGTGTCTACATGAAAGCAGTAGTTCTGTTTCACCCACCCACTCTCCCTCTTCTTTTAGAGTCCTGGTTGGCCGTTGCCTCTCCGGATCTCCTCCATTGTTTTCCCACGGGAACAATGGAGTTTCTCGATTCCCCTTTCTTAATCATCGATCCGTGGAACAATGGCCAGTTTGGATATACTACTATGTCCCAAAATTTGTTTGAGGAATTCTCTAATGCAATTTCTTAAATTACTTTGTTTACCGCGCCGATCATCATCACAACACAATATCGCTACTTTATAATAAATAATTATGTTTGTCTTTAATTCAATATAGCATTGTATCATGACAAGAGCTCCGTTTCACTTTCTTTTATACATTGTATAAGTTATATACAGGAGGGAGGGGATGACTCTATTGTATGCAAATTAGATTCTCTATCTACAGCGATCTCTACTGTGACGTCACATGGATACGGTTGAGAATCTTGTCAGTTTAGTTTGAAAGCGCCATTTTGAAGTTAACAAAACGAGATAAATGAGAGGTAAAACAGCACATTATAAAGTAGTTAACCCACAGTGAGTGTTCTTTGTTTATTGATTTACTAGTTGAGCGCAACTGATCTCGAAAAACGTTTATGGTTGACTGTATTTTTTCGTTAAAACTTGTCGGGAAGGCTGCAGGTCCTAATCGAAAATGGCCAACCTTCGTTTGAAAAAATCGTGATTTCGTTGGTAAAACTTTATGGAACATTTTGAAAATAGGAGGTTATATTGGTTAGAAGTTTAACTTTAGCCAGTTCGATTTTGGTTTTATTTGGAGCTGTGGTTCCTCTCATCAATCGATTTTTGTGTAGTTTCTCACCCTTTACAACTTATCCTGTATATAATTTCGATAGGTTGACTGTTTAGTTTGTTTAATTTGTCACTATCTTTATCAAGGTAAAAACGACGATCTTAACTAACAATTATTGCATTAATCTGCAGTAATATTGCTTAGTATACATTGAAGTTGTTGATTTATTTTTAAAAGTTAAACAAATAGAGCAGAATAATATTAGTCTATAACTTAATTTATCCATGAAAATATATGCAATTATTGCTACTGCACATGACTATGTAATATTTCCTATTTACTGACTATTGGTCACTGTCAAAGACAAGTAAAGTTGTAATGAGTAATTGTTTCCTTTGTATCTGATGTTTTGGTGGAATGACATTTAGAATAGAAACTGTACTGTTGTAAGTTAAACTACCCATTGTATTTTTTATTTGTTTTTATATATCATTGTTTCAGTGCGTTTGCTCTAATTTATGTTATAAAATTTCATTTTGAAATTGTGCTTAACTTATATCTTGTTTGTGTACTGTATTATTAAAGGTCAAATAGAAAATACTGTTATTGCTTTTTTTTTATATGCATCCGTCTGAGTGACAGATCTAGAGATTGTGTAGTTGTTTTCAATAAATGTAATGACAATTGGTTTAAATAATTAGTAGTCTTGACAAATTGTGTTTGATTGATGGAAGAGAATTGCAAATTTACTTCATTCTTATGTTAAAACATTATTGTCTGATGATAGATAGCAATAAAATCAATGTTTTTATTAAAATAAGCATCTGTTGTACCTTTGAGTAATGAATGGGAAACTGCTATAGGGTATCATGTTGCATTCAAAACACCAGTTAAGGGGCAGGGGCAAAAGTTTGATAGAGCAACAACACTATATCCATGGAAATAAAATTGCAACTGTATAATAATTCTTCTGTAGTGACTATTAGTCACTATATCAAAGATTAAGAGATTCAAGTTGCAATGAGGTTTTGTTTTCTTTTGTATTTGATGTTTCTGGTTGAGTGGTACTGACTAAATAGTCACTAGATAGAAACTAGTAGTTGAATAGTAACTATTTTTCATATTGCACGGTTTTAGCATTTTCACTCAATATAGTTACTAAGCAACAGAGTGGTTTTCAGTAACCCATGAAACAAAGTGTATTAATTAAAGTGTAATGGTCAAATAAGAACAAAAGAACACAATGAAATTAGAGTGTATTAAAGAGTAATTTTAATTAGTGTATTAAAATACACTAAAGAGTGTTAATGAAAACCACTTTAGTTTGTATTTATAGTCACTAATACATGTATTTATTCAGTATCACTCAAACAGAGTTAATAGTGGGGACAGGTTATGAAACCAGGCAACTTCAAAGAGGTTGACAAATGGTTGTGATCATGTTTTTGTTTTGCATTATTCTATGATGCTTGACTGACATGACCAACATATTCATTGGCTGATTGTCTAATATATATGTATTGTAAGAATTCTAATAATACAAAAGAAAACCATACCTCATTACCACTTTACTTATCTTGGTTAGTGACTAATGGTCACAAAATAAAAACTGTTACTTAGACATACAGTAACAGTTTGATTCTCATGGATATAGTGTTTTTAAACATTTAAAAATGCTTTAGTATGCTTTGAATTGACATACAGCTCATTTAAGTTATATTCAAATACGATAATATGGCTGTTTTGCAAGTTTATCCAGTCATTGGCATAAACAAGATGACAAGCATAGAAAAGTTCAGTGTAAACCAACAATAGTATATAATTATTATTTCACTGTTCACATTGCTGAAATAGTGTGTTATCTTTTCCAGACATTTGACCTGCAAAAAAAAAAAAAATGTTTAATTTAATTTAAGTTTGTTACAATAGCTAATGGGAGCTTAGCTTGATAAATCTACGATTTTATAAGTTTCTAACATTCATATTTAAGCTAAAAATGTATATCCTTATTTTCAATCATATAATTTGAAATATTATTCAATGAATTTCATGTTACATATTATTATCATTTAATTCCGTAAGCTGATGTGAAAACTGGACAGCAGAAAGCTTTATACTGCACTTTATCAAATTCTACTAATAAAACAACTGATATACGAATTGATTATGAAGACAAAAGTGGGTACTGGGGTACAGGGTATTTATGGTAAAAAAAAAAGCATTTTTTGATAGCTATTATAGAAAACACATACATACGATCTTAAAAGCATGCATTTAGCTCATTTAATCATCATAAACATTCATGTCAAGGCTCAAAAACAAGATAATTAAGGACTTATCTTCAATGGGAATACATTTACTAACCTGCAAAGTTGTTTTGTTCGGGTCTCCCATATTTGCAGTTCGGCCGTTCGTTTCGACTTGTAGTTCGTGAGATCAGCCTTCAAATCGATTGATGAGACCAACCACAAAGCCAAACAGAGAGAAACTCTGCAGATCTGAAGATTATCATGTACTTGCATAAACCTCCTATTCTGGATGAAAAATACTGATCCATTGTGATTTTACGTTCGTGTACTTGTAAAAAACTGCATATCAACAGCACTGGACCGACATCACAGTTCATCACGAAATTGGCTAAAAAAGCAGTATTTCCATCGAATCTGATCAACAAATTTGGCTATAGTGAACTATTGGATACTATTAGATATCCAAGAACTCTCGCTAGTCAAAAAAAGTTTAGCAATGCGAAAAAAATCGAATGTTTTTGTGGAAACAACCGAGCTAACAATGGTCGCCATTTTGAATCGAGTCGTGACGTCACACTAGAGCGAGCCCACAACACGCCTTTTCCCTGGAGACGCCCCCTCCCTCCTGGTTATATACTACAAAACAAATTAAAGTCAGTCTGATGATCGCGTAAGCATGGAAATGTAATGTGCATACCAAACGTCGGTAACACTACCATTTTCATTCAAACAATTATCACTGCTTGTTTTCGCAACTCAAAATGGTGTTGTGACGTACGAAGACATTATTTCGCGCTATTGATAACATGCCGGTAATAACATGCCTTACTCAAAGGTTAAATTCCCTGTCTGTCCACAGGTAGCCCAAGCTATGCATTTGTACGTTTTTTTAGCAATATGATGAAATATTTAAAATGCAATAAAAATAAACATGTCTACCTGTGTGTTGTGTTTGTCTTTGCATTCCTGTGGAGTTTCAGGCCATTTCCTTCAATATTGAGTGATTTATGGCTGTTGTTCCCCAAAACTGAATAAATCACTCAATTGAAGGTATTAAAATGGCCTGAAACCATTCACAGGAATGCAAAGAAAAACACAACACACAGGTAGACATGTATATTTTTATTGCATTTTATATATTTCGTCATATTGCTAAAAAATAGGCAGTCTAAGACTGCATGGGGCTACTGCTTGAAACAGATAATATATAAACTGAACAATCAATGTGCAAAAATAATGTTCGATCTGAAGAAGAGATAGAAATGAATCGGCAGGAAGTCTAAGTGGCTGTTTATATGAAGGCGAGTTATCCCGGCTAGCAGGCACAACTCGCTTTCATATAAACAGCCCCTTAGAGAACAATATGTATTTGTGCAGTCGCGTCCAAACTTGCAGAACAATAATAAAACTGCCTGAGTTGTCGAAGCTTATTTATTGTAGAGCATAGCAGAGCAATATTCCCGGTAATATTGTACAATATTTATGTGCACCTTTCATTACATTAATATCGAATGTTGTTTCGGCGGCTATTCGCACCAATTTGACTATACGAAAACATTTGTCAAAAGCTCATTCTTAGAATAAAGCTCATTTAGTATTTTGAGGAGTGACAAACATAGAGCAAAATGTGAGATTCTTGACCTTAAATATGTTGATCTGACCTTAAAAATGCCAAAAATCGAAGGCACTTAGCTTGAATCGGTGTGTCATGACTAATGTCGGGCTTAATGCCATGCTTTTGTTGTCAAAACAAATCATCCTTTTCACGGTTTTTAACGTCTTATTAAACCTAAAAACCTTCATGAATAGTACAAATACACATTACAATTATTTTTCTTTAGACAGACATGAAGTAGCAGCCAAAATATTCGAATTCTCGAAATTACAGTCACACCATGTGTCGATCACGTGACGAAATTGGTATTTTCGGGTTTCTTGTGGAGTTACTTGCTTACATTCACGACAGCAATAAGGCTACGCCTCCATATATGGCAGTAGCCTCAAAAACGTACAAATGCATAGCTTGGGCTACCTGTGGTCTGTCCAGCAGGTCGGGGGGAGGGTTGGTTTGTTTGATTGGTGCATATGGCATTGAAACATTGTGTAAAGGCTTCGAAATGCGCACAGTAGTTTCATACAGAGCAGAATGATACGAGGGTTGGAATACGCGCTAGACTCTGCAGGATCAACAAGCCTAGATCTTGTTGGTCCTCGAACGAGAACTCTAGCCGAACGAGAGTATAACAACGTTTTAAACAAACCCTTTCGAGACGAACTGTACAAAGCCGTTGTTAGCGATGATGTTGCGAAAGTCAACGAAATTCTCAGCTCTGGAGAAGATTTGGCACTCGGAGCGATGGAAAATCGAGGTTTTACGAAATTGATACTGGGGACTGCGATTGAGAATGATAATGATGAAATACTGGAAGTAAGTATGATACTATTCTATTGTTTGTGGTTCTAATTATCAGTGCCCTTTTTGCATTCAACGTTACTTCTCGTCAAAAACTGTTTGGTTATCTACTGTAGGCTTTTTGATATACACTAGCTATAGCTCTACACCTCAGTAAATATTATTCGTTAAAACTGCTGTAAGATTATTTACAATTTTGCTATACAGTACATAACAAGCCGGAAGCCAAGTAGATCTGAGTTCCGCATTGTTGAGGGAGATAGTGAGTTGTTAGTTCTTAATCTTTAATATTTTCTTTGATCAGCATGAACGTTTTATGGCAAAAAGATCGAGCGAACCTTTGAGGTTTGATCAAGTTGAAAGCTTAACTGAAATCTTAAAATTGCATTCACAGTAGAACGACACCAATTTCGATACAATATAAAGATACAATAAACTTTATTTATAGAGGCCTAGGGTATCACATGACGGTACAAAAGGACTGATGACCCAGTGACCTAGCTTCTTCAATCAATCAATCAATCAATCAATCAAATAGATACTGTTATAAATACATAGTTACAATTCTTAAAAAAATCATGAATAATTAATGAGACATTTTCAAAAGAAATCATGACTATGACGAGTGCAAATCTGATACAACACTAGTGTTGTATATCCTGATTTGCATAAGTTTTTAAAACTGGTAATTTTACGGCAAAATTTACTTTAATCTTGAAAATTTTGGTAAAATATGAAAGAGCTAACCTAGACATTTTTTAAGTTGTTTACAACATTCGCGTCTGTGTTGTATTAGCTATACAATCGCGCGCCTTCGCCTTCGGCTCTTTTCTCTTACCCTTAGAGCGACAAGCAAAGGAACTTTCTTAACTCGTCGTTCCAGGTTAAGAGAAAGGAACCTCTGCTCGCAGGATAATTTACGTTATGAATTCTCAGACGTTATATAAATACAAAAAACTAATCAGTTCTTATTACATCTAAAAAACACATTCAGCCGAGCCCGCTTCAGCGAGCACAGACAAGCATCACGAACTCGGTTCTTTTATATTTGCCCGGTGGCCGGGCCCATTTGAAACATGTGTATTGTCATTGGTCTTTACTAACGCGGTGATTTCGCTGCAAAGCGCGCAAAGGATTGTTTGTCAAAACTCAAAACGAACACTTCCAAAGTAGCGCCTCGAGACCTGGAGACAGCAACGATTTTGGTTACTTTTAGGCATTTCTGTTTTGTTTTTATTCTTTTTTATTGCTGATAGAGCAGCAGAGAGCTTTTTTTATATAGTTACATATAATTTTGTAATGTAAAGTTATGGGAAGGAAGTATTTATAAAGAATATGGGAAACAACACCCTCGAACGACGCCATCTTGGAACTGTTGGCGATGCAACAAAAATGCTTCTGATTGGCTTAATCTAGCCGGAAGTGCGCGCACGAAATCCCCTCCAAGCTTATGTATATAAAACAAATTTATGTTGCGACTTAGAAAGAAAATATGCAATATTTTCATTTTCTTAAAATGTTTAAAAGAAGAAGTTAATTGTAGAAACTGATGCAGCGGCCGTCAGCTTTTCTTAAATCTAAATTGTATTATACTGCGGTTGTAACCGTCACATAGTCCGAAATGATTCCAAATGATCGATATTATATGTACACATTATCAAACAATTGAAACACGGGCTATCAAATTCTAAAGAAAATACTACATGCTATCGAGGCTGAGCGATGAAAACTGTGAAAAAGTATATCTGGATTGTGTACTACAGCCCCCTCCCTTGTTAAAGACTAGCTAAAAGAGTTTTACATGTACTATTATAGGTTCTCATTAGTAACAAGGCAATGATCGGCAGTATCCTATTCACCGCTGTTCGCGAAGGATCCTACAAATGCGTCAAATGTTTAGTGAAGATCTTGGAAGAAAAAACTCCAAAAGAAGGTGACCTGGGCCCTATGGATTGCAAGACAGAAGGGTTCTACACTCCACTCATGATTGCGATCCAGATGAATGAGTATAATATCGTTGAATACTTGATCACACAAGGATATTATGTAAAGAATTATGAATACGTATACGAAGATAACGTCAAAATGAATGACTTAGGAATAGACTTACCGAAGGTCACTCGTCTCATGGGAATTAAGGTGAAACAAGAGATGAACAACAATCTGTTGCCCAAAGAACACAGTATTTTGTTGAAGATAAATACATTCAAAGCCTTAGCCAACCCAATGTACATCAGCTATATGTATATACATGACAAAAGCACAGTGAATCCACTTTATCAGATTTTTAAGTTGAGCAGAGAGATGAGAGATGAGAGAGCAAGGTACGTATGTCATTAATTGCCATTATTATACATTTTACTAACTACATTGAATCTGATTGGCTGAGAGCACACGGCTAAATCTGAATAGCATGTGAACTTGACAGTGATAATTGCATTGTCTGTAGTTATCACTGTCAAGTTCCCAGGCTCTCTCCGTTCTCAGGGAGTTGATGTGAAAATGGCAGCGAGATTTGCTTGTTATTGTCTCTTTTACCTGATTATAATTGTACTTTTACTTTAAAAAATGTATAATAAAACAATTATTGAATTCGGTTTTCGCATGATATCGTAAATTATCAAGACCTCGAGTCAGTATTATCTGCCTCAGCCAGGAGGCTTCGGCAGATAACACAGACCTCGGTCTTGAAAATTTACGATATCATGCTCAACCTCATCCAATAATTGCTTATTATCATTGTCGTTATCATCACCATTACCATTTTTATCATTATCGTCATCATTATGATCACCATTACCATCATCACCACTGTCATCATTATTACCAACTTCATTATTACCATCATTAGTATGATCATTATCACCATTATGGGTGGCATGGGTGGCCTAGTGGTGGCCTAGCGGTGAGAGTGCTGGCCTTTCACCGCTGTGGTCCAGGTTCGAGTCCAGGCTCGGGCATGGATTATATGTGAGTCGAGTTTGTTTGATGTGTTCTTCTCTCCTATGCCACGAGGGGTTTTCTCCAGGTTATCCGGTTTTCCTACCTCCGCAAAAATGAACATGTGAGCAGAGTTGTGTGCAAAATATTTAACGTAGAGGTAGTGAGTGTGTGTCTGAGTCTCCCCTATTAGTAGGGCACACGTGTCCAGCTAGAAGATTTGAGACGTTAAAAAGTGCTTTATTTTTTTTATTTTCATCACTATCAACATCATCAACATAACCATTCTCATGTATCATCATCATAATATATTAATCACATCAATTCTTCATCATTATTTTATTGACAGTACCGACCAAGAGTTTAAAGAAGACTACAATGAGCTAAGACATCAGTGCGAAGACTTCGCTGTTGACTTAATGGAGCAATGTAGAACGATTAGGGAGATCAAAATACTCACTGACTTTGCACCTGAATTTGAGAAAAGGCAGAGACATATTGAAATAAAGAATGAAACTGCGAAAGAGCTAGAATTCATTAATTTGGCGATCAAAGGAAACAATGATAAGGTAATACTGAATAATAATTGATCATGAGGATGAGGATGATTTTAATGATAACAAGGTTCACGACCTTTCATTCCAGTTAGTCGCACACCCATACAGCCAACTGTGCCTCAACATGGTCCTCTACAAAGACATCTACACTATCTTCAGCTTTGAGACAAACTGGAGAGATCGTGGCGCCTTCAGTGTATTTCTTTACACCTTTCGTCACATCCTTCTTCTGCCCTTCCTGGCCCTTATACATATCATTGCCCCTGGCAGTAAAGTAAGCCGTATTCTTGGAAATCCATTGATAAAGTTCATGAGTCATTTCTGGTCGATGTTGGTTTTTGTTGGAATACTGCTAGCTTCATCATTTCAGGATAAGATTTATAAGGAGATATGTACGCCTGGTATACCGGGTAAGCACAGTTTAGGTTTGTGATTGTATCTGCCGATA
This sequence comes from Metridium senile, assembly GCA_949775045.1. Taxonomy (NCBI): domain Eukaryota; kingdom Metazoa; phylum Cnidaria; class Anthozoa; order Actiniaria; family Metridiidae; genus Metridium; species Metridium senile. The sequence goes on along the minus strand of OX459101.1, from coordinate 4,447,247 downwards.
CAACAACTCCGGCATAGGGGAGGGCTCAGGGGTTAGTGTGCGACTTCCCGTGTTCGATTCCCAATGGCCTCACACTTGTTTCGACTTCTTTCCATTCTGTATGTGTACTTCTTTGATCGCCGTACACAATTCACTCCGTCAACCTTTTTTGAAACTGATAAGTGTATACCGGTCGTTCTTTCCTTTTAGGATCATTTCGCGTTGTGATTGGCTTAGCGGAGTGTTTGCAAATGGTGGAGTCCACTCTTCACTGAGGGATTTCGATCCCGTTGTCCCCTATTGAAGTTATTATTATCACTTTATTAATGTTGGCAGTCAGCTCGCAGAGTAAATCGACAAGAATCCTACAAATTATATTAATCGATCTTTTCAGAAAAGTTTCATGTTTAATTTTGCATGTTTCTCACGTAAAACTTAAAAAAAACCAGACGATAAGGAATTCCTAAACTTTGCATTAAACTCGCAGATGATTATATATTTTCAAATATTAAATCAATCAATTTTACATGGTACTGTCCAGACATATTAAAGATATCTAAAGTAACTCCAATTGAAGAAGGCGGGAATCCAACGGATCCAGCTAATTATCGGCCCATATCGACTCTATCAACTTTTGCATGGATTCCATAACTCTCTAGAAAGAAAAACGCATATTACGTTTGTGCGCCTCGGACCGTGGCCAACTAGACAATGTTTTTGACAAGTTTTTGACAACTTTGATGGGTTTGATGGCTTCCGGTAGAGCTAAACAGCCAATCATTGCGCTTCTAATAACACATTCTGTGGTGATATTCTTGCGATAAATTCCAAAATACGAAAACGTACTCAGCTCTTTCTCAATTAGTAAACATATTTCTACTTAGTATAAATGTACCCTTTTGTAATCTTAGATAGCTGCCAGAATCATCACTCTTTCACATAAACATCACTCTTTCACATAAACATGACCACATTACACCTCTCCTTGTTAATTGTTAATTGTTAATCTGCACTGGTTACAAATTGAATCTAGAATCAAATATAAAATCCTGTTACTTACCTTCAAAGCTCTTCATGGCCTATCTCCTACCTATATCCAAGAACTCATTTCAATGTATAAACCGAACCGTAATCTTCGTTCGTCATCACAAAATATTCTATCAATACAATCCTATAATCTTAAATCGTATGGTCATCGCTCCTTCTCTGTAGCTGCTCCTGAACTCTGGAACTCACTGCCAATATCTCTCAGAAAAATATCAAGTCTAGCTTCTTTCAAAACTAAACTAAAAACTCATCTTTTCAAATTAGCTTATTCTTTGTAATTACGTCTATTTGTTACTGTTGTTGTTGTTTGTAACAATCATTGTATAGCGCTTAGAACAGATTTGTATTTGCGCTTTATAAATATAAATTATTATTATTATTATTATAGATAGATGAACTTGATTTTAAGAAGGTTTAAAAAGTATTTACAAAATACACTAGTTTAGCATAGCTAATCTTACACTGGGCCTTCTAAAAAGAAAATTAAATAAATTGTATAAAAGTAAGAATAAATTAAATAATAATTTTAATAATATTGATAAAAAGATGCGTAAAAATTTGAATAATATATAATATAAGAATTTAAATATGAAATAGAGAAAATACATAAAATGTATTTACTTAAGTCTGTTGTCAAAAATTGTTAATATAAAAAGGCCAACTAGAGGTCAACTAGAAAACCTCAAGGCCGGTAAGTTTAGGGGGGGGGGGCTAGTTTTGGGCTTTGGTTTGGGGAGGGACAAGATGTTTGGGATGATGTTTTAGACATTTTACCGGCCCTTCCCCCTCCCCAGTAATTAATAACTGCTCCCTAATTTGTTGTATTTTAGACTTGCTCATAATGGTTTGGATCCTCGGTCTCATTGTACAGGAATTTAAAGAGCTCTCTATCCAAGGCAGAAGACGTTACTTCACCCAGTGGTGGAACACGGTAACATTCCTTATGGTGCTTCTCTTTACTATATCGTACGTCCTGAGTCTTGTCGCCTACAGTATCGCTGGGCGCTGGATGGTTTTCGACCCTGTCGAGCACCCCACAACCTTTAAAGTCATTCTACTTTCAAACAGTTTGTTTTCGATCGGAATGGTTTTGAGTTTCCTGCGAATTTCTGCCGTTTTTCAAGCGAACGACAAGCTGGGTCCCCTGCAGCTGTCGTTGTATTATTTGATTCTTGATGTTATGAAGTTTATGGTGTTCTTTGCTCTGATCATTGTGGCTTTTGGCTTTAGTCTGATAAAGTTGTATTCACATTATATCAGTATGCAGAAGTACATTGCTGCCCAAAAAATAGTGGCGGTGATTCTAAGAACCTGGACACAAGCCATCGATTCTCACAGTAAGTCACTTTTTTGGAGATACATTGATTCATCTGTCTATTAAAGTTTTTACCATAACTTGTAAATTTCTCGCGCGCTGATTGGCTGAGAGCCATTGTCGATTACAGTCCAGACCTGTTTGTGCTCACGACATCCGTGCGCGAGCGGATAAAACGGTTTTCTTCAAACTTTTTTTAGTTGTTTTTCGCTTATTGATGGTAAAAAAAACAAATCGAAGTCAGTTTTCTATGGGTCTGTACTGTAATCGACAATCAAAATTACGTCACAAATGATCAAAACTTTGCAGTGAAACCCTCGCTGCGCTCGTGGTTCCACTTGAGTTTTGATCAGACGTAATTTTGATTGTCGATTACAGTAGACCCATAGAAAACTGACTTCGATTTGTTAATTATCTTGCTCATTAAATTCCACCATCAATCCATTCATTCATCAAACCATCCATTGATTGATTTATTTATCCATCTATTCATCCATGTATCCATGTCATTTATTCACCAAATCAGTCAATTATTCATTCATCTATCCACTTATTTATTTATTCATTTTTAAAATTAGAGTTCACTCTGGTCTCCATGGTTTGTTTTGGTCTCTGTTTGGCCTGACAGAACTAAACAGCTTTAGCATCGAGGGAGACAATTTTGCAATCACCAATGGGACAGGAGAGTTTCTGTTTGGCTTTTTTCAAGTCCTCGGAGTTATTGTCGCCATCAATATGCTGATTGCTATGATGACAAAATCGTTTGATGATATTGCGGTAAGTTAATGGGATTTCTGTGGTATGCCGTAAAATGTCCGGACTTCTCTACATTTCTTTATACATTTTAAAAAATTTGAATGGCTATTTCGTTCATTATTGACTCGATAAACAACAAACAGTAGGGTTTTATGCTCTTCAGGCTATGTGGGTTTGTTATAAGTCGTAATGTAGGGCCTTATACCGAATCCGCTCATGCACGAGATGAAATCAGGCAATTGTTTATGTGTTTGTACTCTATTTATATTTAGCCTAATTTATGCTTCGTTTCTGTAGAACAATGCGATCAAGAAATGGAAAGTGTCCAGGTCAAGACTGTGGATGTTCTGGGTCGAGAAAGGCAGTATTCTACCTCCACCACTCAACCTCTTCCCAAACACTAGATTCATATTTAAACAACTCAAGAAAATTTATTACAGATGCTGTAAGAAGGTAAGATATTTCTGATGATAACATTCATTGACCACAATTGGTTCAGTTAGAAGAGCATCCAATTTTCATTCAGGAGGCCATGGTTTGCTCACCGGCCGTTCCAAGTTTGAGACTTGTACACATTAACATTAGCAATTTTGTCGCGCGAAATGAGGGGCGAATCACTGATGAATGGACAGTGAATGGACAATACCTACACATACCACACTCACTCACTTACCTGCATGTACTGTCTTCCAGAAGCAAGCGTCAGATTGAGAAAGGACTATTATTTAGCGTCGGTAAATAAATATATAACTAGCTAAAACTATAAAGTAAGCTGGTCTCCCAGGAAGCCGCTAGTTCCACCTTTCTCTATTAATGCTGCGTTTTACGGATTTTAACGTCTTACGGATATTTAAAGCTACTCAATGCTACACAGAATAAAAACAAGTCGAAACAAGCTAAGTGTGAGGCCACTGCATGGGGATCGAACTCGGATAACCTATTGAGCCACCTTTTTCAACATTGTAGGGTTATTTTGCCAGCATTGAAAATAATTAAAATACAAATATAATCTAAATCGTAGAACTTTACAGTCACTTCTGACCTTTTCATTCTAGGATCACGCGAGTTCTAGTTATCATTCGAATCAAGGTTTCTCAGATATACAAGAGGTGAGGCTAATTTCTCTGTAACGTCTGTTCGTGGTGTGTGTTATCTGTACTGACTTGGCCGATGGATCTTGAAAGCCCTGGTTAAAGCAAAGAGAGTTATAAAGAAAAGAAACAAAACCTCCATCCCAAAAACTCACGGATTTACAATCCACAAGTGAAAAAGGAGGAGGTGATATATAAAGGAAACAAGAAGAAAAATGAGAGAGAAAGAAAGAAATAGAGCCGGAATGAAAAAAAAGTAAACGAATAAATGAACGAACAAACGATTGATCGAATGAAGAAAGGATCGAACGAACGAACGAACGAACGAAAAAACATACTAACGAATGAATGAATGAACGAACGAACGGGTTCATTTGGGAATTATGTGAAAACGGGTGTATAGTAGATAAGCTAAAATATAGGAAATGTTTCCATTGTCTTTATCAGAACTCTCAATCAGTAGAAGATTTAAGCGCTGAAAGACGCCATCGTAAAATCAAGGATATTCTCAAACGCTACATCAGGATGAGGAAAAGTCGAGATAACTTTGAAAGTGAAACACAAAACAACAAAGCATGCAGATCGAAAGAAAAATCTAAATGCAAAGAAAAAGAGGCTAAAGACTCAAGCGAGCCAGCAGAGATAACTTCGGTTGCAGCAGGTCGAAAGAAAAATCAAAAAGCAAAGTACAAAAGGCTAAAGACTCGAGCGAGCCTCGAATATCCCTAATTGCTTATAATGATAATGAGATGGTGGTGGTGGCGATGTTGAATGGTGATAGCTATGATGATAATGATAATGACGACGATGATGATGGTGATGACGATTGCGATAACGATGATGATGGTGGTGATAACGATGAAGATGACGATTTTGAGTAACTTTTATAGTTTTATAGAATGAACATTTTCTGAATAGGAATTTAGGAATTTTTAAAATAGTTTTTATAGTTTTATAGAACGAACATTTTCTGAATAGGAATTTAGGAATTTTTAAAGTAATTTTTATAGTTTTATAAAATGAACATTTTCTGAATAGGAATGTAGGAATTTTGAAAGTAATTTTTATAGTTTTATAGAACGAACATTTTCTGAATAGGAATTTAGGAATTTTTAAAGTAATTTTTATAGTTTTATAAAATGAACATTTTCTGAATAGGAATTTAGGAATTTTTAAAGAAGTTTTTATAGTTTTATAGAACGAACATTTTCTGAATAGGAATTTAGGAATTTTTAAAGTAATTTTTATAGTTTTATAAAATGAACATTTTCTGAATAGGAATTTAGGAATTTTTAAAGTAATTTTTATAGTTTTATAAAATGAACATTTTCTGAATAGGAATTTAGGAATTTTTAAAGTAATTTTTATAGTTTTATAAAATGAACATTTTCTGAATAGGAATTTAGGAATTTTTAAAGAAGTTTTTATAGTTTTATAGAACGAACATTTTCTGAATAGGAATTTAGGAATTTTTAAAGTAATTTTTATAGTTTTATAAAATGAACATTTTCTGAATAGGAATGTAGGAATTTTTAAAGTAATTTTTATAGTTTTATAAAATGAACATTTTCTGAATAGGAATTTAGGAATTTTTAAAGTAATTTTTATAGTTTTATAAAATGAACATTTTCTGAATAGGAATTTAGGAATTTTTAAAGAAGTTTTTATAGTTTTATAGAACGAACATTTTCTGAATAGGAATTTAGGAATTTTTAAAGTAATTTTTATAGTTTTATAAAATGAACATTTTCTGAATAGGAATTTAGGAATTTTTAAAGTAATTTTTATAGTTTTATAAAATGAACATTTTCTGAATAGGAATTTAGGGATTTTGAAAGTAATTTTTATAGTTTTATAAAATGAACATTTTCTGAATAGGAATTTAGGAATTTTTAAAGAAGTTTTTATAGTTTTATAGAACGAACATTTTCTGAATAGGAATTTAGGAATTTTGAAAGTAATTTTTATTGTTTTACATTTCAATTTTATTTGCACACTAATAAAATTGTTTAAATACATAGACTACATAATTATAAATATTATAATTGCTTAGAATAGAAAATTAATCAAATAGAACACGGAACAGGTGCCCGTGGACTGGAGTAACTAAAGTTTTCGAGCCAGTCCACCAGTTGACTAAACAAGTGGTGAAAAGACGTTTTCCTTAATTACTTGATATAAATGTAATAAGAACAATAATGTATATAATAAAGATAAGTAGAAATAAATAAAAGTCTAAATATAATTCATTAAGCACTTTTATTTTATTTTTTTAATAAATGATTTACGTGGGAGCGACTTGATAGAGCTAATAATTTTAGGTGGGAGGGAAACGGGTGGATAGAGTACAAACACTAAAAGTGTGCAATACTTTGTACTATTTACCACTAAATAGTGTTGATTAAACAATAGAAAACAAAAGAATTTGCATAATTTAGCAGTATTTAGTGGTATTTATGATGCACACTTTTAATGTTTGTACTCTAATGTTATTTGATGTATTGTTATTTTAACACGACCACATCAGCTGTGCTGTAATTTAATCGTGTATAGATAAAAGTTATTATTATTATTATTGATAGCGATGATGGTGATGATGACGATGATGATGATTACCTGGGTGGTGGTAATGATAACTATAATAATCGTAAGAATCAAAATCGCAGTTAATATTAATATGATGTTATAAACATTTAAAAAATATATATTTAAAAATATCGATAAAACAGTTTTATCCAAACAAACGTATTTAATGAATCCATTGCTCTTTCCTCCATTGTAAATTTCTTCTTCTTACATTTGTTTATCTGGTTGTTTAAATCCCTCCCTTGAATGAGTTTTCTTTAACTAAGACCAAGTACGTACAAGACAGATAGGGGGGGAGGGGGGGAATCCCTTTTTTATTAGTAACGAAAGAGCCTTCTTATAGAATTAAGATAACTGAAGTAGGTTTTCTTAATCATGAAATCACTGAAGTAGGTTTTCTTAATCATGAAATCAAATACAAGACACCCAGTCTGTCCATATAATACCTTGCGGATACTAAGACAAAAAAAGTACTTAAGAACTTTTGTCTTATAGAGTATGTTAATCTAGTACCGTTCTTATAAGTAACAAGTAAAATCACCCTCTTATAGATTTTAAAAGACTGCAAGTACAAGACAGTGCCAGTCCATTCCTAATAGATTGATATCAAGACAAAAAAAAAAGTACTTTAACTTTTGTCTTATCGATATATGTATACTCTAGTGGCGTTTTATTAGTGAAGATAGAAGCCTCTTATAGACTTAAAAGTAGGTTCAGTCTTAACAGAGTACATGACGCCGCCCAGTCTGTGTTTAAGAACTCAGTCCTGTATTTTCAAAGGGCGGATGAGCTCGTCTTGAGCCAACGGCCAGCATGCAGAAAGCTTCGCCGCGGAGAAAGGTGCTTGATAACAACACTTGACAACAACAACAACAACGTCAACGGTGCAGAAAAGTACAAGAACAATATCATAAAGAATACAAGATGGAATTCTCATGAGCGCCCTGTTGGCAGCACGTAAAGAAAGTTGTTTCTCAACTAATGATGTTTATAAACAATGTCATAAATTCAATCTAAAGTCTTCAATCTAAAGTCAGCCGTAAGTAATACCGAATCTCTTTTATACGGTGTATAAGTTACCATTTTTTTCTCATGCAACCGAAGGATCAGTTAACGTTCTAAAGTCAGTAAGTATAACATGGAGTGACTCTCTTTTATACAGTGTATAAGTTAACATTTTTACCCGACGAAGAATTAACAGCCGTTACGTGAGTAAGTAACACACTCTTTTACCACAGTATTTCAATTAATGCGACGTCTACTGAAACAAAAATAAAAATAAAAGGTTTTTGAGATAAACAAAAATTGAGGTTCTGACAGACGAAGAAGTTTCTTATTCAATCTTGATCTATTCCGTCTACATATAATGAAAATTATTAGCATTTTAAGCAAAAAAAGTCAAACATTTGTAGAGATTCTATTGTTCATATTCTCTATCGTGATTGGATAATTATGCTTTGGTGGCCTCGGTTTCAATAGTTGCACTGTAAACGGTCACCAGATCAAATTAAATTACATTTGATATTTTAAAGAGCGGTCTACAATGGCGGGCAGAACAGGGCCAAAATGTTTTTTCTATAATGAATGAACACCATTATTTCATCACAGCGGTGAGCAAAGTGTTTAACAATAGATCGCGCTATTAGCGATTTCTTAGTCAAAACACTGTAGAACATTGCTTATTATTATAATGGAGTTCATAACTCCATTCATGTGAAAAATCACATTTGTATTAATTGCTTTTATTGTGTACTTTTGTAAAGGTAAAGAAAAAACAGTATTTCTTTAGAGATATTTCCTTTTGTTGAGGACAAAATGATTCAAAGATTCAAAGAAAAAACGACTGAGCAGTGGTTAATAAGTGAATAAATCAATGAATATGTGCTCCGGCTTGTGGAACGAACTACAGCTAGACTTAAGGAACGCTCCTAGCTTCCACCTAGTCTTTTGAAATAGAACTCAAGACATTATTATTTAACTCCTAGGCTTTCCGCTATAATTACTATTCCTATCATTATATTCCATATTGTTATTATAATCATTTACATTTCCTATTCATGTACTTTATTTTCCATATTAATTGTAAGAGCATTGAGATTATATGTGGTGCACTAAGAATCAAATTATTATACACCTATTTCAAAAATCGTTGTCGCAATCAAAGCTACAGTCCACACTCTGAAGCCTACAAAGGGTGTCGGTATTTCTTCTCTTGTTATCGATTTAGTCATATAATATATTTTTATTGTACGTGTTTGTGTTATATGATCATAACAAATTGTTGCAGTGATAGATGATGAAACAATATATCTTATAAAACGCGCAATAAATCATAAATTATGTTCATATTACCGACATCCTTTGCAAGCTTCAGAGTGCACATTGTAGCTTTGATTGCGACAACGATTTTTGAAATAGGTGTATATTCATCTAGACTTCTCGTAGGCATCTCTTTGTAAATAATACCATTACAAAGGAAGCCCGAAAGATAAAAAGTTATTAAAGAGGTCCCTGCGAAGGAGGCTACTTGAATAAATATCAAAACAACCCTAAGTTAAGGCTAACTTTGTTCTGGGCTGCCTGTGGTGGAGTTGATTAATACATGATCGCCTTTATATAGCCTTAGGTCATACTTTAATGGTTTCTTAGCGTACAGAATATAGACAGATGCACTGTTTATTCAGTTCTAATTGTCATAAGGAACGTCAAGGAGGCTAGACTGAGTATTTTTGAAGGGCCACCGTCGCTGTCTGATCGCAAAGTGCGACGCGCGTAGAGAAATAAATTCAAATTAATTTCCATAGCGAGTTGAAGCATAGATTGAAGTTTTTTCTGATGTTTGAAATATTGCAATCGGGACTAGCAATAATGTTTAATGATAGAAAAGTGGTTTTGACAAATACGACAATTTTAGGCGAAATAGAGTTTTCTATAAAACCGCATTGATTGTTTCACAAACTCCAGATCAAGGTCTTCGTTGTTGCTGAAAAAAAAAAAGATTTATATGGAGGCATTTTTTAATAAAACGCTTTTAAACATTTACACAGCAAATAAATTAAATGATTCAAGCATCCATTTCACTTGATCAAAAACATCACTCAGAAAAAGTTGCTTTTGGTCTCATTTGGTCAACAAATGTCTTAGTTATCCGTCTGGCGAACATGAACGAAATCACTTCAGGCTATTAGGACATAGGTAAGATATAACTGCGCTTTTTCTTCTTTTGTCTAATATTGCACACATTTTTACAAAAGATTTCAAAACTTAAAATTTCCCTGATGATTTTTTTTCTTACCGCAGCATTGGCTTTTTTGAAATAGTTACTCGTCAAGCCCTGCAGTTTTATGACCATTGATACATTGGAAGCACCCATCGTAATCGTCCTTTGTCATTATAATATTCAAACGATTCACACTCGGAGCTTCTCGGCTAACGAAAGGTGGTCAAGTGTTGTTTGAGAGGTGACAATGCATATCGAAATTCACAAATTGAGTAAAAAATATAGACAATAGCGCTCTCGGACAACCAAAACAATGCGAGCCTTGAGTAAGCGGTCGAAAAGTTTACCTATTTTGAAAATAATTTTCGATATCTTCCAATGTATCAATGGTCATAAAACTTACCCCGGGCGAAAGGCAAACTCTTGAGGGAAGTGATTTACGGCAGAGAATTATGTGAAAGTATACAATAATACTAATGCCCTATTGACAACGAAACAATTATGCGTCTATATAAATGGAAACCTTACAAGTAAACTAGTTAAGGCTGCGTCGGTGTTTGAGACCCCGTCTACACGGATCCGGATACTTTTGAAACCGCATACTTTTTGATGCGAATCGGCCTATCGTCCACACGAATCCAGTGAATCCGGTCACCGAAACCGCATACTTTTACTTGAATCCTCCGGATACGCGGATTCGTGTGGACGCAAATATTTCTATGCGGTTTCAGCCAGATCGGATTCGTGTAGACGAGGCCTGATATAAACGACTGCTAATATAATTAAATTTGTAACACCGTGAAAATTGTTAATTTAACTTTACTGACGTTTCGAGCTTTAGCCATTCGTCGGAGTAACTATATAAAAAGTATATATAGCAAAATTTCACCAGATGGTTCAAATGATTCCCCAACTTTATCATCATTATTCATTTATTACGAGTCAATAAGTTTTGATTAATCATAGCTTTCTAGTCTCCTTCAAAGCCGGGCTTCCTGTGTACCTAAAAACGGCTGCGAGGGAAGCTGGATCCAGATAATTAGAATCGTCGGTAAACAGTTCCGTTTGCAAGCGAATCCTCGCAAATTTGAGCCCTTGTTCAGTTAAAACCTCTGTAAATCGAACCACGGTAAGTCGGAGCAAATAAATACGAACCCTCGGTAACTCGAACTCTTAAAGGAGCCGTCTCAACCACGATGCAATGCGCGCCGTGTCGGCCATTTTCGTTGCCATCGAAAACACCCTTTCTATGATATAGTTTAAAAATCCATTTGAATATTGAACATCCTAACATTTACAACCAAAAATTGAACTCCTTGTTGTTCCTTATTTATTATTTATTCGTTTTCTGAAATTATTTTTCATATTCTGTGGTTTTACGAAGTATATTTTTCAAGTTTTATTTTCATTTTATTTTTTTATTTCAAATCCATCCCCGATAAGTCACATCCTCGTTAGTTTGAACCATCAACACTCGGCTAGAGATGTTTTACAATACAGAAGACAATCATTCCGGCAAAAACAAAACATAACGATAACAACATAACTGAATAAATGAAAAGAAAGAAAGAAAGAAAGAATGAAGAATGAATGAATGAAAGAATGAAAGAAGAAATTAATGAATTAAAGAAGAAATGTAAACTAGCGAGTAAACTAGTATAGGCTGCGTCGGTGATTGATATAAACGACAGGCTGAATATAATGAAATTTGTAACATATGACATTTCGAGCTTTAGCCCTTCGTCGGAGTAAAAAAAAAATATTACTCCAACGAAGGGCTAAAGCTCGAAACGTCGGTAAAGTTAAGTCAACCTTTTTTTACGGTGTCACAAATTTCATTATATTTCCTATCGAATTAAAGAATAAATAAATCAAAGAATGAATGGGAAAAAGAATGAATGAATGGAAGAATGAATGAACGCATGAAAGAATAAAGATGAGCAAAAGAATAAAGATAAATGAAGGGAGAAATAAATATTACTATCAGAGCAGTATTTAAATTACAGTACATCTTTGTTATTCATTCTTTATTATCTGATGTATTTATACTATATATGCTTTTTCAGTTTTATATTTTAGCTTTCCTTTTCTTTTTATACTATATATTCCTTTTCTTTTTATACTATATATTCCTTTTCTTTTTATTCTATATATTCCTTTTCTTTTTATACTATATATTCCTTTTCTTTTTATTCTATATATTCCTTTTCTTTTTATTCTCTATATTCCTTTTCTTTTTATACTATATATTCCTTTTCTTTTTATTCTGTATATTCCTTTTCTTTTTATACCATATATTCCTTTTCTTTTTATTCTATATATTCCTTTTCTTTTTATTCTATATATTCTTTTTCTTTTTCTTCTATATATTCCTTTTCTTTTTATTCTATATTATCTTTTTGTTTTTATTCTATATATTCCTTTTCTTTTTATTCTATATATTCCTTTTCTTTTTATTCTATATATTCTTTTTCTTTTTATTCTATATATTCCTTTTCTTTTTATTCTATATATTCCTTTTCTTTTTATTCTATATATTCCTTTTCTTTTTATTCTATATATTCTTTTTCTTTTTATTCTATATATTCCTTTTCTTTTTATTCTATATTATCTTTTTGTTTTTATTCTATATATTCCTTTTCTTTTTATTCTATATATTCCTTTTCTTTTTATTCTATATATTCTTTTTCTTTTTATTCTATATATTCCTTTTCTTTTTATTCTATATATTCCTTTTCTTTTTATTCTATATATTCCTTTTCTTTTTATACTATATATTCCTTTTCTTTTTATACTATATATTCCTTTTCTTTTTATTCTATATATTCCTTTTCTTTTTATACTATATATTCCTTTTCTTTTTATTCTATATATTCTTTTTCTTTTTATACTATATATTCCTTTTCTTTTTATTCTATATATTCCTTTTCTTTTTATACTATATATTCCTTTTCTTTTTATTCTATATATTCCTTTTCTTTTTATTCTATATATTCCTTTTCTTTTTATTCTATATATTCCTTTTCTTTTTATTCTATATATTCCTTTTCTTTTTATTCTATATATTCCTTTTCTTTTTATTCTATATATTCCTTTTCTTTTTATTCTATATATTCCTTTTCTTTTTATTCTATATATTCCTTTTCTTTTTATTCTATATATTCCTTTTCTTTCTATTCTACATATTCCTTTTCTTTTTATACTATATATTCCTTTTCTTTTTATTCTATATATTCCTTTTCTTTTTATTCTATATATTCCTTTTCTTTTTATTCTATATATTCCTTTTCTTTTTATACTATATATTCCTTTTCTTTTTATTCTATATATTCCTTTTCTTTTTATTCTACATATTCCTTTTCTTTTTATTCTATATATTTTGTCAATTTTACTGTTTAGCTTTTCTTTTCTTTTTCTATATATTCCTTTTGTTTTTATTCACATATTCCTTTTGTTTTTATACTATTTATTAGTCATTTTTTCTATTTTAGCTCTCATTTTCTTCTTATCAAAGCAATTTGGTCCAATCTAGTCAAGTGTACCACACCCATTCTTTTAATGGCTTTAACAGAGACCGCGTGTTGCTCTTAACTTCCCGCCAAATTCTTAAAGGCGGTGTCTATCACGTGACTACGACTCACGTAATTGAACCTGACAGTCAAGCATGTATCGATTGGTAATTAAAAGCTCAATTTGCTTAACACACGATGAACTATAAAGGCTTTTATATCGAAAAGTAACTGTTTTTACTTAAAATGTTATTATTTCTATTAAATTCTAAAAGTATCATTGTTTTTACTCCGACGAAGGGCTAAAGCTCTTAAGTCAACATTTTTTACGGTGTTACAAATTTCATTATATTACTTATCGTTTATATCAAACACCAACTCACCTTTTACTAGTTTATTCGCTAGTTTCCGTTTTTATGAAAATGTTAATTTTATATTATTATATATTTCAAATACGCATATTTTCTAAAATTATAGGAATTTTGATGTCTAGTTTTTGGTGCTAAACATACCGGGCTTACAAAACATTGAGCTAATTGTATATTTATTATCATCCTTATAACGTAAGGAAAATCAACTCTCCCATAGTATAAGGGGGGGGGGGGGGGGGGGGGGGGGGACATTGGGGTTTGCAGTATTGCGGGATTTAGGATACCTGCGTTATGCGATATTTATCCTTTTTTAAGCGGTATTTCGGTAAAATAAGCAAAATCTAGCGGTAATGCGGGATTTAGAATTCCTGCGGTATTACCGTTTTTTTTTATTGTATTTTTCTGGTACGTATCCGGGATGGTGAAAAAACCGAAAACGTTGATTTTAATTAAATGTTGTGCGGTATGCAGTATTTGCGATATTTGTTTTGCGGTAATGCGGGATTTTTAAATAATTTTTGCCGGTATTGCGGGATTTACCCCCCCCCCCCCCCCGATGTCCCCCTCTATAAGGTGTTACAAATGTTATTAATTATGGGAACATTTGGTAATTTGTTCTTTGTTCTAAGAGAGTGTGTTTACAAAATATTGAATTTATATAATCGTAAGTAACCTTGATTATAATAAAAGAAAAATGAATGTTTTCCCTGCATTTATCAATACTCAAAATCTCAGTTCCATTTATAGAATATCGAGTTACAAAATACTGAATTTATATTATCACAGATAACCTTGATTATGAGAAAAATAAAAATAGATATTTTTTCCTGCATTACTCCGACAAAGCTCGCTATTAAAATTTCAGTTCCATATACAAAATATCGAGTTAATATATCTTTTAGAAGGTCAATCAGTATATTCCAAAGGAGCTGGAGAGAGCATAAGACTATCAGGTGCTTTGTTGTTAGTTATGAATGTCGTGTTGTCCCCCAAAAAATATATTTACGAAATATCCAGGTTATTTATTAAGGTGCCTTATAACGAAGTTATTCAAATGGTTTCTGTCCTGATGTTTAATTAAGATATTCTCAAATCAAAACGTCCTGCCATGTTGTTATTCACCAGAAACAACAAAAAAACTTTTTGTCCTAGTTTTCCAAAACCAAAAACTAAGGTTTAATTTCTAGAGGGCTAGAGGTTTTATTCCACTTTAAGCCATATTGTTTATTAAAAAAAACATATTTCTGTCCTAGTTTTCTAAAGTAGAAAGATAAATGGAAACTAGCGAGTAAACTGCGTCTGTGTTTGATATAAACGATAGGTCATATAATGAAATGTGTAACACCGTAAAAAAATGTTAACCTAACTTTACTGACGTTTCGAGCTTCATCCCTTCGTCGGAGTAAAAAAGGCTGTATGCTTTACATTGAGAGGTCAGATAGTTTTCTCTTCGTAATTCCGTACTGCTGTTTAATAAAAATATTTTCTTGAGTTTGCCAAGTTTACTGAGACTAAAATGGTTTTAATTTCTGCTTATAAGTGAGAGGACGAAATAGCTTTATCTTACTGCCTTGTTGTTTATAAACTTTGCGCCAAAAGCCTTGTTTTTCTTGCCTGATTCTCACGGTCAGGCTTGTTGGATTCTCATGGCTACATAAGCAGCAGTGTACTATAATTGGCATTGAAAAGTCTCCATGTTGAATTGTTCCATTCCAATCATGACGATTCGGCACGTGTCAAATCAACAAAATGTTGATGGGAAAACATTGGCACTTATTTTCTAATCAACCATCGCTCTTAGATATTACTTGTGATCAGTTCGAGTGTTCAGTTTCGTGTTTGAAGTCTATCGATTTCACACGAATTGAAGTATTTGTGAATACATTACTGACATCTCGGGCAAATTTGCATTCTTGAGAGTAGGAATTCTCTGGATAATTGCGTACGGGGGGCAGTATATAAATATCTTGAAAACACTTGTAGAGGGCCACTAGTTTATTAGTTTTTTAACTATTCCGTGTCACCCTCATTAAATAAAGAGTTTATTATTATTATTATCATTATTACTATTATTCTTATTATTCTCATTATTATTATTGTAAACGGGAGAGCCATTTTCAACGAAAAAGTCAAAAACATCTAGCTGAAGTATGAATGGGTGGCAAATCTCCAACATATTCACACAATACCAATATGTGTGGAGGCTAATTTACAACAAAAATGCTACAGATTCGCACAATATCCAGATACGTTACGACTCAAGGCTATTACATATTAAAGATTCAAAAAAATTCAAAAATGGTTGAACCAAAGGCCAATTAACAACGAAAAAGTGACCGATTCATAAAAAACTGAGATTTGTGTGAGCGGGATCTTAAGTTAATCAGTGACGTAAATGAGTGTCGTTATGGAGATATTCAATTAATAAGATACACCTCTTACGTTAACCCTTTTCCTAATAATTACCGCCAAAGAGCCAATTTCATGACCAAGTACAATGTACGATATGTGTCATCACATGGCACGCATATATAAAGCCCATATAAATGCTCCTATATTACTGCATTTAAATACTTAATTAAATTAGTCCATATAGATTGAAAATAACGAGTAAACTAGTATAGCCTGCGTCGGTGTTTGATATAAACGACAGACAATATAATAAAATTAGTAACACCGTAAAAAAATGTTAAGTTAACTTTAATGACGTTTCGAGCTTTAGCCCTTCGTCGGAGTAAAAGAGTTAGTCCCTATAGCATGAACGCGGACCAAGTAAGCCGCTTAACAATACTTAACAAAGGCAACAATATAGGATCACTCGGACCCACACAGAGGAGTTCTCACACATACTTTGTCTAGCAGCAGGGACCATTGCATTCGAATGTGAGAGTTTTTCCGTGTTTAAGTCAATCAACCCCAGCCTTTGATATTGCTGAGAGACGGTGGGCCCACCCGTTCCGTACATCACGAGTAGAATATGGTGTAATATAGACAAAAAACGGTGGATCACTGATCTAACCCCAAACAAACACTTCCAACAATGGGATTTATAAAACGTTCATGAATAGACTTCAAAAGTTTAAACTAGGATCGTTTTAACGTGTGATGTAAGACAGGGTGTTACACAAGCGCTGGAGTAGAACCATGTGCATATCGCTAGCTATAGCTAGCTATTGTAGATCAGAAATGGAGGGTTATTCCTGAGTTGAATAAAATGTGTCATAAATTTGAAAATCGAGTGAAGATGGCAAAGTAAGTTTGTGAGAAGGAAGGCTTATTATTGTAATTCTACCCTCTATATTTCGACCCCTTTTCGATAAATTGAGCCTATCATGGATTAAGGGTTCTGCAGTTAATTATCAGCGAATATTCCTGCATTAAAAACAACACGCCTTAGATTAAAAAAATGACTATAAATAACAAACAAATGTGGCGAGATTGAAGTTCTAATAACCCATTCAAAGTCATTGTGTCATTCAAGGGCGTGTTTCCTTAGGGGAAGATTTCCCCCTTCAATCCTGTCATTTCCCCCTACAAAATTCACCATCAATTTAAGGCTCATTTAGACGATGACAAAAACCAAAAACACTGGCTATATTAGCTGCGTTTTGTTTGCAAGTGGTGAGAGGTTTGTGTGTCATGGTTAGAGCATGTGAATGTTACGGTGGATCACCATACGCCTCCAACGTATGCACGTGGTAGGGATTGTCGTTTCATTTGTTACCTAAGAAATGAGCAGATTGAGCTTGCTTTATTAATTGATTGGCATTGTTAGCACTCCTTAGGCAAACCTCAAGTGACATTGTTAAAAACTGTTGTTTCAAAGCAGGGAGGAAAACGACTCAGATGTTGAAACGTGCGAGTACAATTGCATCGGCCCACCCTTGTCTCTTCGCGTTGTGTCGTATTCTATGAAAGTCCCTTGGACGATTCGCCAGTCACTGAAATATCAACGATTACAATTTAAGGCCTAGACATGTATCTTTTGTTAGGCTTAAACAATGGGCTTTTTTACTGAACATGTTGTGCTAGTGAGTGAGCTTCAAGATTAGAGCGTCGAAGCTGTTGATACTCGATCCTTTTTCTTAACAACTTTACTTGAATTCTTCAAGCTTTGCTCAAATTCCAAGCTTTCTGAAATCTTTATTTTATCATTTCAGCGAAGGATTTTGTTTTCTTAACAAATTTAGGTCATTAATCTAAGAATTGATTACACTCGGATAAATACAGAAGCCTAATTCGGTCGCCAAAATGTCAATCTGATTTCGTCTAGTTTTGTAATTATAATGAGCTTCAAATGTCTCCATCGTCTCCGAGTCAATTTTTGAATACTATTACTGATGCAGATAGACTGCTACAAACTAAATACCAGTTAGAACACAGTATGAATGAACTTGGTGCATTGAACGCGTGCTCTATCGTTTCGCAAACGAGTCTCGTGAATGTAGCTTATCAAAAACAACAACAATCAAAACTCACTAAAATGCAAATTAGGTGATCACTAGCTAGATTGGGACATTTTATAACGTTCTGTTCCAAGTAGCCAACTCTAAAAGTTTATTAAAGTGTTTAAAACTTATTAAAATACTTTTCTAGTTGTTTTTCTCCCCTTCCTCTGATTTCCTATCTTGTGAAAATGTTACTTTTAAATGCGCATGCGCAGCTATTGTATAAAAATTAAACTTGAGTTTCTTAATACTTTAATTTCATGTTGTATGTCCGCGAAGAATTTGATGTTTTTAGGTGAAGCTAGAACACCCTATCCTGCAAAGTTTGCCTTGGATTTTTCACATCAAAGAATGCCGTCTGTATCACACAGAATCTTATATCAAATGTAAAACAAATGCTTTGAGAAATCTTTATGAAGCTCGATTTGTATATTGTTTGTTAAATTTTTGAATAGCGAACGCGTCGTTTGTATTTAAGCATTTTACTCAATGTGTGCTGGGCTATGGTTGGGTAGCCTAAAACGACTGAATTAATAACACTTTTAATTTGATAACTCTTCGAAGGGGAAAATCAGGGTAAACAACTTGTTATTATGAATCAAACTTGATGATATAAGATCGGAAAATAATAAAAGAATTACCAAACGTGTGATAAAATGATTCAATTATTTCAAGCCTGTTTATTCAAAAAGGACAAATCAAAATTGCCTCATTATTCATGACATTGCCTTGTTTGAAAATCATTGAATGTGTTTTTGTTCCAAGGAATAGTTTCTCCATTGTTTACACCTTTGGCTGTCTTACTCACGTGATCCACATATATAAAGGTTGATCGCGTTGTCTTGTTCATTTCCAATCAGTCGTCGAGAACGGAACATTCTAAATTATTAAGGTGAGTCTCCTATAAACCTGTCCGTGAGCCCAACTGGAATAATTAGCACTTTATTGACAGCCCCTTCCTCTAAATAATATTTATTAGCGAGGTCATGATATGTGTGATAATTTTTTCACACCAGTTCACTTATTTTCTTTTTTAATCTCCTGTTTTATATTCAAAACGGCAAAGCTGGGATTCTTAGAAGTTCAAAACTAGCGCTATTAGATCGGTACTATTGGGTGTCACTTATTCGTTGTAGTTTAATGCAATTCACGACTTTTTGAAGTATTTTTTAAAACATTGGCACCTACCAGCATAGGATTCAATTAAAATGTCATTAATGAGTGTAAATTGATATTGTACCGTGATTTATTTTAGGTAAGAATATGGATGCGATGTTTGAGCACGACCGGGGGTTCTACACCGAGCCGAATTTCTCCTTCGAAGACACATTCTGTCGTGAGATAACGTCATGTATCGAATACGAACAAGATGCTAACGCTAACATATGTCAAAAAGAGGGGATCTACAGGATAAACGAAGGTAGCATCAGCTCCAGCTTACACCGTATCGGAGAGGCGTTAACCCAAGCGACCAGTACAAGCAACAAACAGTGCCGCTTAACCGAGCTGCAGACAAAACGAGGGGATGCTCAAGCAAGCGAAGAGAGCAGCCTAGCAGATGATAACATGATGCAGAATTTCTCCGAGATGCTTGGTTATGATGAAGGTGTTTGTGGGGAGAATAGCGAAGTTTCTGAGCAGTCTCCAATCAGCACGTGGGGTAGCGATCACGAAATAGACAATAGGCTCGGATGTGCACGTGTTCGTTTGGAACCTATGAAAAGAATTCGTCGTCTTCGCGCCAACGATAGAGAACGTAGGCGAATGAGATCCCTGAACCGAGCCTTGGATAGCCTAAAGAAGTGCATCCCAGTACCGCAAAGCAAGCGACGGGTCACAAAGCTGGAGATATTGAGGATCGCGTGTAGCTACATCAGGTCGTTGTCAGACACACTTCGGGGCGAGCCATCGGGAACTAGTGGACCGTTTAGGAAGAGAAATCGAGCAGAAACTGTCGTCAATGGATTTTCAGTCGCACAAAGACTTGAGATTTTATCCACTTCAAAGTGACATTTAAAATTAATCTTCTTACAAATTTATGTTTCACAGTGAAACGTGACAAGGCTCTAGAATGCTGCTTGTAAATAGTGTAAATATACAGGTCATTTTTATCGTGTATATAGCTATGCTGAATTAAAAGTTATGGAGTAGAAGGCTTAAGTGTCTTTCACTGTCTGGTTCAATATAATTAACGGTACTTTCATAAAGCGATGAAAACTGATTATTTTTTACCGAAAACAAATTAAAATGTATTAAATCAATGACAGCTTTTTTTCATTTAAGACTAATTTATCATCCTCATTCACTAGTACAATTTGTACATTTTCTTAATTTTTGTCATCCTTGAAACTAAAATAAACTCATTTGTACAAGGCGAAAACATAATTTGATTATTTTTGAGAAATCATTTGCAGAATAAAAAATCTAATTATAGCTTTGACGGGTTTGAATTTTTTAATTGTAATTTTCTGCTAAGAATTTTTTTTTAGTTTTGAGCCGGGTGAAAAAGTTTTTTAAAATCGTTATAGCAAAAAGAGTTAGGATCGCGAAGCGCATTGGAGTGTGTAATTTGTTTTTCTAAATCTAAATGAAGATTAAAACGTTATTACGCTGAGATTACCTGCCCGAACTTGACCTTTCGAATTAGTTTAAAAAACTTTTGTTTGAATAGTTGAAAACTTTACAAACAAAAACACAAGCCTACAGAAACTTGACCAAATCCTCAACCAAAACACATCAACACTGCTCTTAATTTCAAAAATACCGCACTTGACGTTCTTCTTTAAATGAAATGACTGTGGCGTGCTACTTTGCGAATACTTTCCTAGTTGTATCACCTATCAAACGTTCAAAGCTAGGACGCTAACTGAACGTTAGAAGGACAAACAACGGCGCGACGGGGAAGCTTAACTGACGCGAAAGAAAACAGTTGGAGTCCTTGTCGAGAGAAACTTCAAAAAGGCGCTGAATAAACTCACTTGCTAATTAAATAATATGTGTCAATTTGGTGAATACGAATTATTAAGACATTGTGTTCACGATAAAGACGTTTTGTTTTTCTTTTAAGGACTTTTAAAGTACTCTTTATTAGTAGTATACCTTGTTGACGTAATCTGATTCATTCATGTTCGAGTGAATTACGACGAGCTAACAATGAACAGTGCTCTATTTTAGTGGTCTATAACTTTAACTTAGGGCCGGATTCAAACACAAACTTAATAAGAAAATAGGTCGAAAAGTATTGCAATCAGTTGAAAAATTAATTTTTACTTCCTAATAATACTTTTTCAATGCGCCTGTCCTTGAAAAATCCCCAAAAAACTTTAACTTAGGGCAATTAAACTGACAAACTTTTTAGAAAAATCTGGCGAAAAGTATTGCAATCAGTTGAAAAATTAATTTTTACTTCCTAATAATACTTTTTCAATGCGCCTGTCCTTGAAAAATCTCCAAAAAACTTTAACTTAGGGCAATTAAACTGACAAACTTTTTAGAAAAATCTGGCGAAAAGTATTGCAATCAGTTGAAAAATTAATTTTTACTTCCTAATAATACTTTTTCAATGCGCCTGTCCTTGAAAAATCCCCAAAAAACTTTAACTTAGGGCAATTAAACTGACAAACTTTTTAGAAAAATCTGGCGAAAAGTATTGCAATCAGTTGAAAAATTAATTTTTATTTGAAAATAATACATATTCAATGAATCTGTCCTTGAATAATCCAGCACAAACACTTTAAGTTATATGGCAATTAAAATCAGTATTTTTAAAAATTTTTTAAAATTTAAAAAAAATCTAGCATAAAAAGTATTACATTCCGGTTAAAATATTAATTTGTACTTCTAAATACAACTTATTCAATGAATGTTGTCCTTAAATAATCCCAAAATATGCCGAGAATATGCATTTTACTTTAGACCGAAAGCGACTTTTTCATAAAAAAATCACCAGCTTTTTTGTTCAGAAAAATTACAGACGAAGCCTAAAGGCTGAAAACGAACTGAATTGTAGCTATATAAATTGACGTTGTCATGGAACAGACTTAAAGCTTCTTCTTTTTTAGAATAAAAGCGACTTTTTAGCTTTAAACCTCCAAAAACTCCAAATTGCTCGCTAACGAAGGTCTCAGACATTTGATAGGCAATATAATGGACGAAGGGCTAAAGCTCGAAAAGTCATTTAAGTTGAGTCAACATTTTTTACAGTATTACAGATTTCATTATATTACCTATCGTTTATATCAAACACCGACGCAGCCTATACTAGTTTACTCGGTAGTTTCCATTTATATTTCAGACATTTTGATAGTTTACAAGTGGGCAGTATAAGTTTTAAAGCTGAAGAAATTGCACCTCCCAAAGAAGGTCTCAGACATTTAGTCAGTTACAAGCGGGCAGTATAAGTGTTTTTTAAGCTGAAGAAATTACACCACCCAAATTGATTGCCAGCTAAGCTCTTAGGTTTTGATAGTTTAGACGCAAACTGGGGGCCGTTTGTACGAAGCCTGCCGGAATAGCACTATCCAACGGATAAAACCTATAAATTCTATACACTGGATAATTCTTTATCCAGGTTTCGTGTATTAAAGTTTTAAAGATGAAGACATTAAACCACCTTATATTACTTGCTCGGAATAACTCTTCGACTTTTTTTTCATTCACTCTTGAATTTTGAGGTTCAAAATATAAAAACAAAAGAGTTCATTTGTTCTGCAGAATTTTTGTTTCCGTCTTTGTTTCTTTATAAAAAGAAAGAATATAAAAAATACCAAAAATAAATTGATATAGTTATAGAAAGATAATGCGATGTTTTAATGCGTTTTTAATTTGCAAAAATCTCTGCTGTGCAATTAAACGAAGGATAATTAACCAAATTAAGCCCGAAAAGTCGTAATTAAAGTTTATTAGTTGCTAGGGTAAAGTAACAGTTTACAATAACACATTCTCGGGTAATTTTGGTAATTTTGGAGTATGTTTGTCCATTCTATGATGAACCTGAACATAATTAACATCAAATCAATGCCCGAAGAGTTTGAAGATTTTTAGTGACTGAACTCAGTTATAAAAGATAATCTGTAATATAAAATCGATTAAACATTTTGGGTCAATTTTGGATGAATTTATATTGGATGGAGATCATCTTCACTGACTAATCATGGCATATTCTAAAAACCTTTATATAGTAAATGATACTTTAAAGAATTGTTCAAACATTATGGACTCGAAGAAAGAAAGGGAGACAGAAAGAAAGAGAGAGAGAGAAAAGAGAGAGAGAGAAAAGAGAGAGAGAGAGAGAAGAACGAGAGAAGGAACATAAAGGTCATTCTCTTTTCTTTTCTTTTCTAGTCTTTTCTTTCCAACTTTGCAATGCGAATTCTATTTTCATAACTCACTAATCATAACAAACTTTTTTGAAGCAGACTTTTAATTACAATGCTTTTTACATTGTACTTGAAACACTTTATATATTGTTTTGCCTTTTAGTAAAAAAAACCCAGTCTAGCCATTGCTACAAAAAAACTCACTAATATATTATAACAAACTTTTTTGAAACAGACTTTTAATTACAATGCTTTTTACAAAGTATTTGAAACACTTTATATATTGTTTTGCCTTTTGAGTAAAAAAGCCCCAATCTAGCCATTGCTACAAAAAACCTCATCAATCGTAACTAACTTTTTGAAACTTCTTTCCGACAGATTTTTAATTACAATGGTTTTTCCAAAGTAATTATATCACTATCTGTGTTGTTTTGGTATGAAGCATATTTTTGCTTAAGGCGGTTAGGTAATTATACTCATATTTGTTTTAAAACAATAAAAGACACGTTCTTCCAACCGGGAGCCACACACTTTTAACCCCTTTAAAGAATGATGCCACAAGAAGATTTAATTGTCAAACAGAACAGAAATTAAGGCCTATTTCCGCCCGGCGCAAATCATTGGGGATTCTTATGTAACTAAAGTGTATAGGGAGCGCGTAACACTACCTAATAGATTTTATATACGGGGAATATTTATGACCTATACAAGTCACTGGCGAAAAACTATATAGTGCAAAACACAACAGAAATGAAGGCCTAGAGTGATTTTCCGTCGTCCGTGAAAGAAAAATATAACTAGGTCTAACTAGTTTGTAGTAGTGCGTAGTAGTTGCGTAATAGATACAAAGAGACCAGAAGAGTTAATATTATGTAATAAAAACACGAGAAACTGCAGTGACTTTTATAACCGGCTGTTATTAATAAAATTCAGTGATCGTCATTGGAGTCCTGTTTTTCTGTCTTTATGCGTTTTGATTAAAGTAGCTTTGTACAATTTGTTAAGTCACGGATTAATGAAGGCCACTCTAGTCTAGTATATATAGTGTAGTTAGTAGTAGTACCAACAGGTGTAAAACCATGTATCATGCGTGCTATTTTTTCACGGACGACGGAAAGTCAATCTATTTCCGCCCGGCACAAATCACTGCATGGCAATTCTTATATAACTAAAGCGCAAGGAGCGTGTAAACCACGAACAACAATCAAAACTGTTACTACCTAATAGATTTTATACAGTGAATATTTCCTACCGATAATAACTATAGTGGAAAACACATCAGACATTAAAGCCTTTTTCCGCCCTGCACAAGTCAATGGGGACTCTATTTAAGTGCTCTAAGTGCTAGTAAGCCATCAAAAAAATCAAAATAGTCGGTCTTTTCCTTTTTTTTTTTCTCTCCCTTTTTTCTCTCTTGCTAATCACGCAGACCGCCCGCAACGCAGGCTAGTCGTTATTAGCTAATACGTTTTGTACAGTGGATATCAACATCCAACACAAGCCTAGGGGCGATTAGCTGTAACTAGTGTTTGAGCGCAAACAAAATAAGATCAAAATAGATAAAGTTCTAACTACTAATAATGGTTTTAGTGACTATTTGTTCAGTAGAGTGAAGACATTTAACCCGTGAAACAAAATTAAATAGTCAAGGTGTAATAGTCAAATAGACACAAAAGAAAACAATGGAATTAGAGACTGCTAAGGTGTATTAGTCTAATATCTATTTCACGGGTTAAATGACTTCACTCTATACCATTTATAACTAGAAACATCAAATACAAAGGAAACAGTACTCTGCAATCACAGTGAACACTCTTTAGTGTATCACTTTTTAATACACTCTAATTCCATTGTAATCTTTTGTGGTTCTTTGACTATTACACTTAAACTATTACACTTTGTTTCACGGGTTAATGAAAACCACTATTTTTTTGGTCTAATTTTTAAAATAGAGGCTTGTAGTCAATAAATAGCTAGAGTTGTTTTCATTAACCCGTGAAACACACTTTAGTGTATCACTTTTTAAGCACTCTAATTCCATTGTAATCTTTTGTGGTTATTTGACTATTACACTTAACGTAATACACTTTGTTTCACGGGTGAAAACCACTATTTTTTGGGGTCTTTACTTTTTAAAATAGAGGCTTGAAGTCAATAAATAGCTAACTGAGAGGTTTGCAATAGAATGGTTTTCATTAACCCGTGAAATAAAGTGTATTAGTTAAAGTGTGATGGTCAAATGCCAAAAAAAAAAAATAAACACAATGGAATTATGGTGTATTTAAGAGTAATACACTAACGTGTGTTTCACAGGTTAATGAAACCCACTCTATCTTTCAAGTGAATATAATCTCGTTATCTATTTTTATGGCGGGCTTTAATGAGCTATGAAGAAGTGTTTTTAATTAGCATTCTTATATAAAAATGCCAAAACTGTATTTTTTTCTAGAAAAGATTAAAAAAAAATATTTCTTGCACCCGCGTTGAAAAGTCTACTTTATAGCATTAAAATTAAATTACTTTGAATACGGATTTATGACGGCTTTAGAGAAGTGAATGAAGATATTTTTTTTAAAGAGCGTTTTAAATGGACGGTGTGTTTCCATTCATAACAAAGCGATTACTAAAACCGTTGAATCGGATTCTTTTATGTTTTGATAGCCAAAAGTGTTTCTCAGTAGGAACCGTTAGGAATCCTTTTGATTTTATCAATGCGACAGAGAATAAAAGAGAGTCGATTGTTATATCGCGTACTTAATTGTCTATTTTGGAAACCGCCCCATTCGTGGTCTTTCAAACGCTTTCGAACACAAAAACCCGGTAACTTTTAGAGCAGAACAATCGCTCATTTTAATTAACTAAAGCACGAATTTGTACAATTTTAAATATTTGAGACATGAATATACATACATTTTGCAGTTTTTTTAACTTACAAAAAAGCAGAGAAATTGTGTAGAAATTGTAATCACATTTTAGAGGAAATTTCTTTGTTCTCTCGTAGCGAATTTTTAAAACAATTCTTCAAAAGAAATATATCATTGGAAATTTTTTTTTCTGAAGCTCAAAGGGGAAATCTTGTTTATTTAATCTAGATTTGATGAAAACAATAATTTATTTTAGAAATAGTAATACGTTTTTGCAGAAATTTCATAAAAACTTATCGCAGTGATTCTGATTTTGAAAATAATTTTCAGAGTAATTGATTGTTAATAAATTCTCGTTGTTTTTCCTGACAACGAAATAGCTGTTGTTTTGAAATAAGAATATTTTTAAAATACTGCAAATTTGTAAGACTGTCTCGGTCGCCAAAACTAAAGAATTGTCGTCGAAAATGAATTGATAAACTCGGATTTAATGTAAACTTCTTTGAGGTTTGAACATAGGTAATATTCCCTTTATTAACTATGGTTTGATTAATTAATTAACTTATTTTGTGATTTATTGACCATTTGCTGTTGTTTCCAACGAACTTAAGCTTACCTGAACATCAGTAATTAACTTCATCTTTACTCCAGTGAAGAAAGTCTGGAAAGAAATCGCTCATTTTGAGGCTAAACATGTGAAAACATCTCATTAATTCTCAGCGTCTGCAGAGAGTTTTACACGAAAGATTTTTCTAGAAGGTTATTTCAGCCCGCTATTCTGAGCCAATCATAATGGAGCGGGTGTTAGTAGGTAGCCAATTAGCGAGCGAGAATCTTTCAACTATTCCCGCCCTTTTATTGCTGACTCAGTTGAAGCGTCCGCGCAGTTCCATTAAAAAAATGGCCGAACAACAACAACTCGATTGACCGAGGTAAAAAACATTACTTATTTTCACAAATAAAAAGAGCAAAGAGGAATTCAGGAGAAAGAAAAAAGGAAGGAAAAGAGGAAGCAAAACAAGAAGAACAGGAAGCACAGGAAGAACAAGAAGAACTACAAGAACTCCAAGAACAACAAGAGCAAGGCTTAAAACAAGGAGAACTAAAAGAAGAACAAAGAGAAGTAGAACAAGAAGAAGAAGAAGAAGAAGAAGAAGAAAAAGAAGAAGAAAAACAAAAAGACAAGAAGAACAAGAAGAACGTGAAGAACACGAAGAATAAGAACAACAAAAACAAAGGACGCTCGACCAAATCAAGGTATATTTTAACTTATAAAAATTAATTTTATTCGTTGGATTAATTGTTCGCTTATTTTCATGAATTTCATTTATGAACTTTATAAATTTATCTTTTGATATATAATATAATTATATATAATGTATCCATTATTATTATACAAAATATCCCTTATGTTTTTTTTACTTATCTATTTCACGCATATTTATTTATTTACATATTTATTCATTAATCTTTGCTTATTAATTCTTTTTTTTTTATCTATGCATTCATTCATTCATTCATTCATTCAGTCACTCATTTATTTATTTGGTTATTTATTTATTTATTCGTATAACTATTTATTTATTGATGTATCTATTTATTTGTACAATTTTTTATTTATTCATTTATTCAATTATTCATTTATTTATTTATTTATTTATTTATTTATTTATTTATTTATTTATTTATATATTTAATTAATTAATTAATTATTTATTTATTTATTTATTTATTCATTTATTTATTCATTTATTCATTTATTTATTTATTTATTTATTTATTTATATATTTAATTAATTATGTATTTATTTATTTATTTATTTATTTATTTATTTATTTATTTATTTATTTATTCATTTATTCATTTATTCATTTATTTATTTATTTATTTATTTATTTATTTATTTATTTATTTATTTATTTATTTATTTATTTATTTATTTATATATTTAATTAATTAATTAATTATTTATTTATTCATTTATTCATTTATTCATTTATTCATTTATTCATTTATTTATTTATTTATTTATAAAGTATTTGTTTAAAAAGACTCAATTGTTATTCAAATTTCAAGTAATTTCCATTATTTAAATCTTACCGCTTATTCAAATAAAACCACTTTTGATAATGACATAAGCAAGTGTCGAAACGTCAAGCTTAAAAACTAGTCTTGTAGTCATTAGTTTTATCACTAAATTTATTTATTTATTTGTTTATTTATGTATTCAATTATTTATTAATTTATGTATGCATATACACCTAACTGCAAGAACGTTGTCCTGGCTTTTGTAATTTAGTGGGAAAGGAATTAATTAAAAGACAAAAGAAGATCATTCAAGCTGAACTCTTTCTTTTATAATTCCTTTCTTACTAAATTATTAATGTTCTTTTTCATATGTGACAACATTATTGCAATTAGGTGTATGAATCTATTTATTCATTAATTCATATACTTATTCATTCAATCATGCATTTATTTATTCCTAACTAATATGACTTATTTATTTATTCATTGATAAATTCATTTAGTTTTCATTTTATCACTACATCATTACTTCCAAATTATCATTATTATCAAATCCTTGCTCTGATTAATTGATTTTATAAAGACGATTTTGATGCAATCTTTAAAAATAGTTAGATTGATACTTTTCAGTATCATTAAAATACATTGGCTATTAAAATACATACTTTTAAAATACATTGGGCTACCTGTTTTGTTGTGCTTGCAAAAACTGCACCAGCGTATTAAACACACACAGGCTTGTCAGCGTTAACTCTTTTGTTGTTGTTGTTGTTATTATTTGTGTGTGTGGGTTTTTTTTCCGTTGGCTTGTTTATTTCATTCTGTTTATTTGTTTGCTTGTTTGTTCGTTCGTTTGTTTTATTATTTTCGTTTGTTTGTTTGTGTGTTTGTTTTGTCTATTCTATAAACAAATTAAGGGCTCGCCATGTTCAAGCAAAACGCATATGTTTTTTTTTAAAGAGTGCGATGATAACTTGTAGTCTAGAAAAAATCTCATATACTCCCTTGGATCCATTAAAAAACTATTTTGTTGCTTTATCCAAGCCATCGGTAACTTGTGCTACTGGTCCACAACATCTTTCCAGTGACAATAAAACCACTTAAATCTGTTTGTTTAGAGATTTGAGAATTTGAGATACTAAAATAGATCAAACAACTTATTTGAAGTTGGGATTCCTGTGGTATATGACACAGGTAGCCCAATATCCAAGAAACTATTTAACTTATTCATTCTTTTCGCCTAAACATCATCGTCATAGCTATCACCACCACCACCACCACCACCAACAACTCCTCATCATTATCAGCATTGGAGTTATGAAGCTATCTCGGCAGGCTCGCTCGAGTCTTTTAGGCTCTTTTGTTTGATTTTAGAAATTTCTTTCAATCTGTTTTGTGTTTCACTTTCAAAGTTATCTCGATTTTTCCTCATCCTGATGTAGCGTTTGAGAATATCCTTGATTTTATGATTGACACTTTCAGGGCTTAAATCTTCTACTGATTGAGGGTTCTGATAAAGACAATGGAAACATTTCCTATATTTTAGCTTATCTACTATACACCCGTTTTCACATAATTCCCATTATTCCCACAGCGCTCCAAATGAATCCGTCCTTTCTTTCTTTCATTCATCTCGTTCGTTCTTTCTTTCACTCATTCGTTCGTCCTTTCATTCTTTCATTCATCTCATTCGTTTTTTCTTTCCTTCATCTCGTTCGTTCTTTCTTTCATTCATCTCGTTCGCTCGTTCTTTCATTCATCTCGTTCGTTCTTTCTTTCATTAACTCATTCGTTCGTTCTTTCTTTCATTCATCTCGTTCGTTCTTTCTTTCATTCATCTCGTTCGTTCGTTCGTTCTTTCATTGACTCATTCAATCGTTCGTGTGTTCGTTCGTTTATTGGTCCAATCAATCAATTGTTTCCATGCAGTTGTTCAATTAATTGTTCGTTCCTTAAATCGTTCGCGAATTCATTCACTCATGCATTAATTTACAGCTCGCTCATTTATTCATTCATTCGTTCAATCAATCGTTCATTTATTCATTCATTCATTCGTTCAATCAATCAATCGTTCATTCATTCGTTCAATCAATCAATCGTTCGTTCGTTCATTCATTCATTCATTCATTCATTCATTCATTCATTCATTCATTCATTCGTTCGTTCAATCAATCAATCGTTCACTCATTTCTTTCTCTCTCGTTTTTCTCTTTGTCTCCTTTATATATCCCCTCCTCATTTTTCACTTATGATTTGCAAATCCTTGAGTTATTGGTATCTTTTCTTTAGAACTCTTTTTGTTTTAACCAGGGCTTTCAAGATCCATCGGCCAAGTACATATAACACACACCACGAAAAGACGTTACAGAGAAATTAACCTCACCTCTTGTTTATGTGGGAAACTTGGACTCGCATGACCACTAGTTCTAGATTCCGCCTCGTCCTACAATGAAAAGGTAAGTAGTGTTAAGTTCTTCGATTTAGATTAAAGTTGTATTTTACTTATTCTCATTGCTCGCGAAATAACCCTACATACAATCCCGGGGTGGGTGGGGGGGTGTGGGGGGTGGGAGTGGGGTACTCCCTTATATTTACTATACGGGGACGTTCCGCCAAATAGGGTATGGTTTTTTGCCTTGGCGTCTTGAATAGGGTATACAATTTAGCCTAATTTGCTAAAATTGCCTTACCTAGGGTATACAATTTCCCCCTTGAGTCTTGGATAGGGTCTACTTTTTACCAATTTGTCTTGAAATAGGGTACATATTTTTAGGATTCTGCTGTCTTAAATAGGGTCAGGGTTTAGAGGTACCAGCGGAACGTCCCCGTCAGAAACTGGGTCAAGTACCCCCCCCCCCCCCCCCGGGCATACAATGCAGTCAACGAATCATCAGAAATACATTACCTTCTTACAACATTTGTGACAAAGTTTCTTGAGTTGTTTGAATATGAATCTAGTGTTTGGGATGAGGTTTAGTGGTGGAGGTAGAATACTGCCTTTCTCGACCCAGAACATCCACAGTCTTGACCTAGATACTTTCCATTTCTTGATCGCATTGTTCTACAGAAATGGAATATACATAGGAAGTAAATAAGGCTCAAGATAAATAGAGTACAAACACTTAAACAATTGCCTGATTTCAAGTCAAGAAGGGACTGGGTAAATAGCCATCAATTACGACTTATCAAAACACCCACATAGGGGGGGGGGGGGGGGGGGTACTCCCTTAGAAAATTGATAGGGGTGCTCGACGGACGGTTTTGAAAATGACCCTAAAAGGTACGCATAAATTAACTCAGATACTGATTTCAGACCCTAAAAGGTACGACCGCATTCAAAAGTGTTTCAATATGTATAGTTTTAAGTTAAAAAAACTGACCCTAAAAGGTACGGTGCCAGTTTTAGACGCTAAAAGGTACGCGATGGTCTTATTTTTGACCCTAAAAGGTCCGTCGAGCACCCCTATCCATTTTCTAAGGGAGTCCCCCCCCCCCGGGGACGAACATTGAGCTTAACCTACCGCAATATCATCAAACGATCTTGTCATCATAGCAATCAGCATATTGATGGCGATGATAACACCGAGAACTTGAAACAACCCGAACAGAACCTCTCCTGTCTCCTTGGTGATGGTGAAATTGTCTCCCTTGGTGCTAAAGCTTTGTAGTTCTGTCAGGCCAAACAGAGACCAAAACAATCCGTTGAAACCTGAGGCAACTCTGAAGATAGATAGGTGAAGATAGAATTTAAAAAATAAATGAATAAATAGGTGGATGGATGAATTAATGAACAATTTGATGAATAAATGATATGAATATATGGATGAATAAATCAACAATCGGATGAAGATCAACAACAATAGCCACATATATCAATGAACTTCCAAAAAAATGACTTACTGTGAGAATCGATGGCTGGTGTCCTGGCTCGTATAATTATTTTTAGCTCGATGGTTAGCGATGTACTTCTGCGTACTGATATAATGTGAATACAACTTTCTCAGACTAAAGCTAAAGGCCACAATGATCAGAGCAAAAAACACCATAAACTTCACAACATCAAGAATCAAATAATACAACGACAGCTGCAGGGGACCCAGCTTGCCGTTCGCTTGAAAAACAGCGGAAATTCGCAAAAAACTCAATACCATCCCGATCGAAAACAAGCTGTTTGAAAGTAGAATGACTTTGAAGGTTGCAGTAGGCGCGAGGTCCTTGATGGGGTCGAGAACCACCCAGTTACCAGTGATCCCGTAGGCTACAAGTCTCAGAACGTACGATATAGTGAAGAGAAGCACAATAAGGAAGGTTACCGTGTTCCACCACTGGGTGAAGTAACGTCTTCTGCCTTGGATTGAGAGCTCTTTGAGCTCCTGCACAATAAGACCGAGGATCCAGACCATTATCAGCCAGTCTAAAATACAACAAATTATATAGTCAAGGAAGCCATCCAGATAAGACTCCACCCTAATAACATCAATTGGGACAGCGGAATCAAAATCCCTGAAGAGTGGACTCCATCAATTCGCAAACACTCCAGTTACAACGAGAAATTATCCTAAAAGGAAACAACGACTGGTATACACTTATAAAAAAAAAAGGCTGACGGAGTGAATAGTGAACGGCGATCACAGAAGTACACATACAGAGTGGAAAGAAGTCGAAACAAGTGTTAGCCATTGGGAATCGAACACGAGATCTCTCGCTCCAAAAGCCGCGGACTAGCCCTTGGGCCCTATACCCTATGCCGGAGGTGTTGTATCGGCAGATACAATCACAATCCTAAACGGTACTTACCCGGTATACCAGGTGTAAATATCTCATTATCAAACATATCCTGAAATGCCGAGGCTAGCAGTATTCCAACAAACACCAACATCGACCAGGAATGGCTCATGAACTTAATCAATGGATTTCCAAGAATACGGCTTACTTTACTGCCAGGGGCAATGATATGTATAAGGGCCAGGAAGGGCAGAAGAAGGATGTGACGAAAGGTGTAAAGAAATACACTGAAGCCGCTGCGATCTCTCCAGTTTGGCTCGAAGCTGAAGATAGTGTAGATGTCTTTGTAGAGGACCATGTTCAGGCACAGTTGGCTGTATGGGTGTGCGACTAACTGGAATGAAATGTGGTTTATATGTTGTGAGGCTAGTTATCATTAAAAATCATTGTCATCGCCATCAACATATCATCAATTATTGTTACCTTGTCATTGTTTCCTTTGATCGCCAAATTAATGAATTCCAGCTCTTTCGCACTTTTTTTCTTTATTTCAATATGTCTCTGCCTTTTCTCAAATTCTGGTGCAATGTTAGTGAGTATTTTGACCTCCTCGAACGTTCTACATTGCTCCATTAAGTCAACAGCGAAGTCTTCGCACTGATGTCTTAGCTCATTGTAGTCTTCTTTGAACTCTTGGTCGATACTGTCAATAAAATATTGATGATATCATCATTATAATGAAGTTTGTTATGATGATGAAACATGAAAATGGTTATCTTGATGACGATGGTAGTGCACGGTGATCGATAATGTTGATGGTAATAATGATAATAAAGAAAATAAGATATATTTTTTTTAAATTTAAATTTACAACAATTTACAAACAAAAATAAGCTACAAATTACACAAAGTAACAAAGAAAAAAAACTACTTATTTAAAAATTACAAATAATCATCTTACAATATCAAAACTTTCTTTTTTTACAATAACTTTTTTACAATAGTATAATATTGATTTGTTTTTACATTTTTTTGCTTATAAATAATAATAATATAAAAAATAATATGAAAATAATAATAATGATGATGATGATGATGGTAATGGTGATTGTGATGGTAACGACAATGATAATGATAATAACAATAATGGCAATTAATGACATACGTACCTTGCTCTCTCATCTCTCATCTCTCTGCTCAACTTAAAAATCTGATAAAGTGGATTCACTGTGCTTTTGTCATGTATATACATATAGCTGATGTACATTGGGTTGGCTAAGGCTTTGAATGTATTTATCTTCAACAAGATACTGTATTCTTTGGGCAACAGATTCTTATGTATCCTCACATTGAATCCAATGAAACGAGTGATCTCAGTCGGTAAATCTATTCCTAAGTCATTATTCATTTCTGCGTTATCGTCGTATACGTATTCAGGACCACTCTCTACAGAGTATCCTTTTATGATCAAGTATTCAACGATATTGTACACATTCATCTGGATCGCCATCATGAGTGGAGTGTAGAACCCTTTTGTCTTGCAATCCATAGGGCCCAGGTCACCTTTTTCAGGAGGTTTTGCTTTCAAGATCTCCACTAAACATTTGATACATTTGTAGGATCCTTCGCGAACAGCGGTGAATAGGATACCACCGATCATTGCCTTGTTACTAATGAGAACCTAAAAATTAATAGTTTTAAAACTCTTTTAGCTAGTCTTTATAAACAAGGAACCCCCTCCCTTGTTTATAAAGACTAGCTAAAAGAGTACTAAAGTCTTGTGTTTACAAGTGTTGGTATTGTGATGCTAATTTGCCAACAATAGATTTTTTAATTTTCTTTGTTCTAATAACAATGGTTGGTTGGCAAAACCATAACAAAATATGTCACTGTACGTCCACCCACAGCCGTTTCCGTCGCTCAGCCTTGATATCGTGTAAGAAATTCTTAAGAGTTTGACTACAGCCCGTGGAATATTTAAGTGTTTCAATTGTTTGATAATATGTATATTCCTTATATAAGACTACCAATGTAAACACAATTTAAAGTATATATTACCACAGGGAGCCCACGCTCATCACTTGTGATCTTTTACAGTAAATGTATGGAGTCGCGAGATAGCCTTTCGCTGTGCCTCAAATATACAATAATAAAAACTTTGTTTAACGTAGATAGTTGTGTATAACTGTTTTCTAGTCTGTGGTCGAGTTTTAGCTCAATTAGAGCGATTTGTCTTTCTGGTATTTTCGGCCACAGACTAGAAAACATTATACACAACTATCTACGTAAAACAAAGTTTTTATTATTGTATATTTGAGGCACAGCGAAAGGATATCTCGCGACTCCATACATTTACTGTAAAAGATCACAAGTGATGAGCTTGGGCTCCCTGTGATATTACACGCTATTGAGGCTGAGGTTGGTCGACGAGAACAGTGAAATAGTTTATTGCTACGGTGAAATTAAGCACAAATACTTTATCAATGAAATGAATCAAATAACTACAATATGTGATTCAAATCCAGGAACGCTCTAACTGGAAGTCAACGTTCACATTTACAAGGGAAAACTATGTGAATTACTAACATCAATGACTAGATATATATTTCACTGAATTACAAACAACTGAGATTGTATAGAAGACATACTTATTCAATCTCAGCCCCTATGGAACACAGTTGCCCCAACACATAAGAAACACAGATAACATCTCATCATTTAAATCCAAACTAAAAACTTTTATTTATTTATTTATTTATTTATTTATTTATTTATTTATTTATTTATTTATTTATTTATTCATTCATTCATTCATTCATTCATTCATTCATTCATTCATTCATTCATTCATTCATTGGTTTGTTTGTTTGTTTGTTTGTTTGTTTGTTTGTTTGTTTGTTTGTTTGTTTGTTTGTTTATTTGTAAGAGCATTGAGCCCAACAATGCGATTTTGTTGTTGCCCCAACACATATAAGAAACACAGATAACATCTTATCATTTAAATCCAAATATTATTTATTTATTTATTTATTTATTTATTTATTTATTTATTTATTTATTTATTTATTTATTTATTTATTTATTTATTTATTTATTTATTTATTTATTTATTTGTTTGTTTGTTTGTTTGTTTGTTTGTTTGTTTATTTGTAAGAGCATTGAGCCTTGATAATGCTCCTAAAACATTGTATTATTATCATTATACTTGGTTTTCTAAGATAAAATATAACGAACTAGAAAACAGGAACAACAACAGCGTTTAGAATAAACCAAACAGATGAATAATATGTTTAATAAGTTTATTATTTATATAGCGCTTTATATGTAATACTCTAAAGCGCTTAACATTTAGAAGAAAACTAAAACAAAAATGTTTATATAAAATAGGAAATAAATAAAATTAAAGATCTATACATTTTATAATCTATACACAAGCAGAACTCTGAGAAAAAAATCACTAATTGATGTATATACAAATCTTCATTAATAAAATAAAGTCTAAGGATATTTCTTAAAGGTGTTTATGAATAAAAGTACTAAAATGATTGCTTGAATCACAGGGACCCCTAATCAATCAATAATTATTAATAAAATAGACGAAAAACGCGCGCGCATGCAATTGTTCTTCGTTTGGGCTTCCTGTGTCGACTACTGCTCATGATATCTGGTGGGTTTCCTGTGGCCGCCGTTGCTTGGTGACGAATGGCTGACGAATGGCAAAATTTAAAAACTTTTCTCGCGTAGCTTTTCTCCGCAAATCTCTCTAGCTAGTTTAGTAATATGTCACATATATATTATCACAAGGGGTGGACAAGTTACCAAGCAACGGCTGCCACAGAAAGCCCAACAGATATAACGAGCAGTAGTCGACACAGGAAGCCCAAGCGATGAACAATTGCATGCGCGCGCGTTTTTCATCTATTTTACCCATAATTTTTGATTGATTAGGGGTCCCTGTGCTTGAATAAATTATTTTAACATTCAGCTCGTTGTACATTTCTAGACGGAATATCATTCGTCATAACAACTTGAAGTAGTTTATTTTTTTGCAAATTAAAAAATAATAGCTTTAACACGTAGATAAAATTTGAAGGAATGAAAATGAAAATATAAAAATCGAGCAAAACCGTGGTTGTCCAAAATTACTATTTTTGTAAAACTACTTCAGTGCATTCTTCAAATTGATAGAATTTTGGCTTGGAATCTTTAGTTTATTGCCATCAATTCCGTCAAACCATTTAGAAAATCTACAATTAGTATAATTTGATATCTTGAGGCAAGATCCAGCTCGTATCTGAAAATATATATTCCTGACAAAATAAGAAAATTGGACGTTGTCGATTTCTTAGGATCTGAAGACATCACTTATTATGGGGTATAGTCAAAATTTGGTTTTAATAAAGATCCTGTAAAAAAGAACCCACGCCAATTCTACATATATTGAGGAAAACTGTCTTTGCATTCTATTGATTAATTTACAAGCAAATCACATTTATGGCACATGCACACCAAAAATATATTTTTTTCGCTAAGGCGGTCTAATTTCAGATATTCCATATTAGTGAAAAACTACTGTTTTCGAGTTGCTTAAACACAATTCATAATCATGCATTCTGAAATATTTTTGACAAAGAATTATTGTAAAAGGCCTGAACTTTAATGATGTAATCTTAGATTTCGCATAGTTTTAAACGAAAAATATAGTTATAGTTAGTGTATATCAACCAAACAGTTTTTGACGAGAAGTAATGTTGAATGCAAAAAAGGGCACTGATAGTTAGAACCACAAACAATAGAATAGCATCATACTTACTTCCAGTATTTTATCGTTATCATTCTCAATCGCAGTCCCCAGTATCATTTTCGTAAAACCTTGATTTTCCATCGCTCCGAGTGCCATATCTTCTCCCGAGCTGAGAACTTTGTTGACTTTCGTTACATTATCGCTTATAACGGCATTGTACAGTTTGTCTAGAGTTCTCGTTCGAGGACCAACAAGATCTGGGCTTGTTGATCCTGCGGAGTCTAGCGCGTATTCCGACCCTCGTATCATTCTGCTTCGTAACTACTTAAATATTAAACTCTGTGTGCCTTTCACGCCTTCACACAATTTTTTAATGGCATGCATAATTGAAAAAAACCCTCCTACCGACCTTCTGGACACACAGGGGATTTTAGCCGTCTTTGAGTGGATTTAAATTCAATGGCATGATCCCGGCCTGTCCCGGGATATTAAGTTTTGTTGTGGTTATTGATATACTATATATATAGAATTGACATAAACTTTGAACATAGAAATTAATTCCTTATTTATAGTTTTGCAAAGAAATTCTATAAATATAGCTTTTTATCGGAGTTTTAGCCTGCGTAGCAGTCCCTCTGAGGGGGCTTGGGGCGAGAAGAGAATGAGGGCCTGCAGACAAGACCCGGTTTTTTGGTTATTATGCGGCCATCCAGTGGCCGCAGAATTTTCATTGGTCGATACCATGCATGTCAATCATCAGTATGCAAAGTTCTCAATTGATTGGTTGCTACGTCG
The DNA here is from genome assembly GCA_949775045.1 of Metridium senile. Lineage (NCBI taxonomy): Eukaryota > Metazoa > Cnidaria > Anthozoa > Actiniaria > Metridiidae > Metridium > Metridium senile. The sequence continues at coordinate 4,408,450 of OX459101.1, read as the reverse complement.
CAATAGGAGGTTAAAAATAGAACTTCTGTGGGAATATCCGTCTTCACAGACGTTATTGATAACAGAATGAAATCAAATTATATGTTTTAAAAGTTATTTCATGTTGAATTATAAATGCAATCTGTTCAATTATACATTTAATTGTATATATCATAGCTTGATCGATCCACTGGTAGGAATTTTTTTTTCATAGACATGAAAGATTAGAAGGATTCTAGTTAACTATGGTTGAAGCAAGTTGAAGTAAAATCACAGTCGTTATTTACGGGTTAATGATTACACATTTCAAGTCAAGAATAATTACAGATCACGCGAAGAATTCTGAGAAATCTAGCTACGACAACAGTTCTTCATGATTTACTTTCCTTACACCCCACCGTATTTAGGTGGTTAAAATTAGCAAAGTTCTGATATATTCGTTGGGAATCGACCGTTATTTTTGAACTTCTCCGGTCAATCGATTTACTTTCTCGATTTCCGGTCAATTTTGATTGGTCTGTTTTTGACAGTGATATTTAACAGGATTGAATTTTAATTAGGGGGCGGATAATTAAAAAAACAGGTCTTGTCTGCAGGCCCTCATTCTCTTGACGGAGGGACTTCCTGTGTTATTTCAAGAAAACCTGGGTGTAGAGTCTCGTACCCAGTATTAGTGCGCATTTTGTCGACAAAGGAAGACCGTGTGGTCTATTCAACTATTATACTGAGCAAGAATGATGGTAATCATGATGCTTACTATCATGGTAATGATAATTATGTTTACATAGTTTAGGCTATGACAAATAGTTACGGCTCCAAGGGTTTCCGCTTCTATAAACGAGAATAGCCAAATTAGAATCACGGACAAATTGTAAAGACGGACAAATCGTATTATGAAGGACAAATCGTCTGGACGGACAAGTCGTCTGGTGTCGGGACCAACACAATTTGAGACGAATAAGTCGTCTGATTTTGTTCAATTCCGAACATTATTAGACGACCAAAATTTACGGACAATGTGTTCGTCGAGACGATTTTTATTTGAAAAGAGCCAATATGTTTTCATTCGTTTGTCAACTTTAATGTTGGTTGACATTTAGACAAAGCTCATTTCGTTGCCAATTTTTTGCTACTTTTTCCCCATCATGTCCTCTGTCGATCGTCAGCATTGGCTCGGCTTCTGTTCCACGGTCGCGTGACGCTGTAAGAGTATGTTGTGTGGCATGGTCAAAAAGCTCAATTTGTTCTTAATGACCTTCTCTTAAACTGTCTGTTTGTATTGTAAGAGTACACATGCTCGGCTTGAAGGAGTAATTAACGAAACACGTCACGAAAAATGCTGAAGATTAAGAGTAAAACGCATGCAATTGATTTGAAACACTGTTTTTTTATGTAAATATAAATATTAATAAAAATACAGTAAGAACTTCGGTTGTTTTATTGTGGAACTTAACATTACGTTGTCTAAACATTACAAGGTTTTTTTTTTGTAAATTATATTGATTGTGTGCAAACAGTTTTGTAGGAATCTTATTTTAATGAAAGATCAATTAATCCATTTTTCATCGAACTAGCGAAAAAATTATAAAAACGTTTTAGCCAAAACACTAGAAACAAAAGTAATTGCGCTGGGTCTAGAAAAACAATATCTTTTTGTGATTATTAAGGCCCAAAACCGGCTAAATAATTGTAATCGGACAGTACCTTTTAACAATGTTTACACCAAAATAAAACAATTATGTTTGTGAAAAGTTCTATAAGTGAAAAGCTACGAAACACGGTCAGATGTTTCCCAAAACAATTGAATTAAGAAAGGAAAGTTTGCAAACAAATCTTTTTTGTGAGTATTCTTATTCAAAACATTCTGACAAAATAGATAACGGAATTGAAATCAGAAATTGAAAAGCCCTTGAAGAATAATTCGTGTTGTTAAAAATCCTTCCTTTTTTGACGTAGGATACGCCGCTTTCTTGCAAAATCAGTACAAGGAACCGAAATTTCTGTATAAAATTTCAACAAAAGAACCCTACAAACCTGAAAACTTAAACAATTGGACTATATTTAGATAAAAGGCCTTGTTTTAAAGTACAAATGATTTAGATTTCTTTTGTATTAACGTCTGTACAAAATCGTACTCAAAAACATCAATTCATTCCCTTAAACGGACAATTTCAATTAAGAAAGTACGTCAACAGAATACGCCAAAACCCCGTAAAATTATAGATTAACACATGGAGATAAAGCCTAGTTATAAAATAAAAAACGGCTCATATCTTTAGTACTCTGTACAAACGTACTCCAAACAACAACAATATGTCCCGACGAGTTTGAACTACATAACCACTTTCAATTGAATAGTTGTTTAAAACAATTCATTCCTGACGATTTAACAAAAAGCAATGGAAAATAATAGATTAAGACAGATGAATATAGCCTTGTTTAAAAGTAAAACAAGGCTGACCCTTTTGTACTCACATACAACAACACACCATTCAATTGAAGTTAATTCAACAAATAAAACCGTAAAATAATAGATCAAGACAGATAGATAAAACCTTGTTTAAAAGTAAAACACTGCACAACAAAGTTAATTCAACAAATAAAACCGTAAAATAATAGATTAAGACAGATAGAAAAAACCTTGTTTAATATATATGTTTGATAAAACAAATAACATCTATACCAAGTGATAAAAACATTTACAAAGATAAAACTCAGTCTTTTGTACTTACGTCACATTCGTACTCCAAACAACAACACATCATTCCCGACGTACTGACACAAACTCAAAACTCTCAATGAAACAGAGCTTATAAGTATCATTTGATTATGTTAACCGCAATACATATGTATAATTGTATCGAGTATTTGTTTAAAATAGTGTTCACACTAAAGTTAATGGGATTCCTCGTTGAATTTCTAAAGAATCAAAGCCAGTTTAAGAAGATAATTATGGTTGATTGGGTGTGTTTTTACACAAGCTTCAATAGATAAAGAAAAGAAACATGTTTGCTAAAGATCTTGACACCTAATACATCAGTGAATTGAATTGAAAAGAAAAAAAGGGCTTTGTTATTGAATTGAATTCATTAAGGACGACACGACAGTTTAGTTGTTTCACACACTGCATGTTTGTTTGTTTGTGTCTTTATTTTTGGATTGAAACAATGATTTCATTTCACAAATTATCCTTGAAATATAAACACAATTCAATTTGTTGTGTGTTCAATTCAAAAACGTTATCTGTGTTGAAAAATGTTGTGTATTTTCGGCTTTAAACTTAGTTGTTTCTGCTTTACCAAAATGAATGATTTAGTTTCACAAATCATCCTTGAAATATAAACACAATTCAATTTGTTGTGTGTTCAATTCAAAAACGTTTTCTGTGTTGAAAAATGTTTTGTATTTTTGGCTTTAAACTTCTGCTTTACCAAAATGAATGATTTAAACTTCACAAATTATCCTTGAAACTTTCGAAATAGACACCGTGAACTCTTTTTTTGTCACTTTTTTTAACCCACATCCTTTTGAGCAAATAGATTAGAAATAAGATTCTTGTGAGTAACTCGATGCTTCATTTTTGGAGCTTTTGAAACAGTATAACATTCAGGGGCCGATTGTACGAATGGTGAATAGCGCTATCCGCGGATAACTTTATCCATCCTTCGTACAACCGACACCAGAAATTCCAGATAAAATGAGCCATTTGGAATCTTTGGAAAGGCTTTTTTGTTATTGAAAGCTTGAGCATTTTGTCTTAAGCTTCATATCAGTGTCATATTTGATCTGGAAAGCTTGGGGTATTTGTCTTGATATGTTTGCCCAAACCTTCCTGCTTGCTAGAAGAAGATGGAGGCTACTTTTTCCAACGTACCGATAAGGGAAAGGCGTCTTTTGTACGTAAAAACGGTAGCTCCTGGTAGAAGCGAATCCCAAACAATGATTTTTGAAAACATTTGAAAACATTTTGTAAACATATATATGTTTTGAATAATGAATTGAAATTCGTTCGGTGTATAAGTGAAATACAGATACATGAGAAAAATATCACATGCACTTGGCGGGAATTGAACCCCACGGTTTCGGTTTTCTAGTCCGACGTGTTACCGCTACACCACAAGGACCAACCACGCTGGATACGCAGCAGGACAAAGTAGTATAGGGAAACTGTTGTATTAATATTTATTGCACTTCATGTTTTAAAAGTTGCGAGGGGGGGGGGGGGGGGGGGGGGGGTAATCAGTGTTAAACATGTTAAACTGAAATACCGGGTCAACCGGGTGGGGCGGAAAACCCCCTAAAACTGAGATAACGAAATTCCTTTAAAAAGGGCGTGGCATGGCCGATTTTTAATTCAATTCAATTTAGAAAACACACAAAAATAGAAAACTATTACTTGACACTTAGATGAAAACATGATTTTTAACCCTTTAAGAGATCATACTACATCAAAACATAATCTGAAAAAAGCTTGGGTTGCGATGGGCTCCTTTTTTTCAACATCTCGAACGATAAGAAGACATATCAGAAATCTAAACTGCAATGATAAAATCCTAAAACGTACGAAATCGCAGGTTTTTATCTTAATTAAGAGATACAATGAGAAAACCCGATATTTTTAAGCCCCCTACCCCGGACGCAGTAACTTTTAATCATGATCTCTGTTAAACTGTGTACCATTTTTACTCCAACGAAGCTGAAGTTGAAGCCGTCTTTCTAGAGTCTAGACGGTATTATCTACACAGCGGTCAAACGACTACGCATGCGTGGCAAAATTTTCACAGCGTTAAATTTTGCATTGTAAAACTGAGTGTTTGAAGTCGATTTGTAATAAATTCTCTGAATATATAAGCTTGAATTTTCTTGTACACAGCCTTAGTTATATTGTGAACCTAACATTGATTTACACTTTTGTATTTTTGTTTACTTTTTAAGAAAAAAGTGATAAAAGTCGTCTTCTCCATAGTTTTTATAGAATCTGTACAAATGTCCGATTTGTGTGCTGGATAATTTAATTGTTTTTTCGCGCATGCGTAGACGTTTGACCGATGTGTTGGTATGATCTAGGGATTACCCGTGAGGTGTTACTCTTCTTCCGTCCCCAAGCCATCACGGCCCCTGAGTTCCGAAGATGTCTTGTTCTCAGCCATTCAGTCTTCAGACAATGTAATTTATATAAAATCCTTTATCTAATTTTTCAATAAACTGTTACCTCTCCTCGGGGCATATATCCAATCATTATTGTCACAATTATGCATTCATGATAGTACTTAATAATGGTCACAACAGGTCACAATGGTCCCAGGTTTGGTAAAAACTACTTGAACTCATTTTAACCATCGTTAGTAGCAAATACAGGACAATTTTTAATGGAATAACGACATTTGAATAATAACAATAACAATAAGTTATTGTTAAACGCATTATACGGGGTCTCTACAGTACAGACAGATGTTCAGTGTTTCTAGAAAATAACAGTGTTTTTAGTGAAGACTTGAAAATATATAGAAAAGGTAGAATGTTTAATGTCTTCGGGAAGATTGTTCTATAGAGCAGCCAGAGCAAAGGCCCTCTTTCCAAACGTAACCGGTTTTAGCGTGAACGGCCTACGTTATTCTAATAAGCGGTCGTTGATAAGCCAATGTGAGTTACGAAAAGTAACAAAAAAAACTCAAAAAGTACACGGTTCAAGTGTCTTCACTGTAAGCACCCTTCATCAAATACGCGTTGTTTTTTTCATTAATTCTTCTCAAACGGTGGTATTTCCCATACTAAATACATACCATTATTATTGCAATTGTTATTATTCTTAATTACTGACATGTTTAGACAGTAACGACTGTCATATTCAGAGTAAAGTAGACGGCTACAGGTGTATATTCCAAGCTGTTAATACACCTTTTTTAAGAATCGTTGTCGCAATCAAAGCTACAGTACACACACTAAAGCCATATTTTAAGAACATATTTTATGATTTATTACACTTTTTTGAAGAATTATTTCTTTCATCATCTATCACTTGTTATAGTCATATAACACAAACACCTACAACCAAAATATGCTTTGAAAATAAATCGTTAACAAGAGAAGAAATTCAGACATTCTTCGCAGACTGCCGAGTGTAGAGTGTAGACTGTATCTTTGAATGCGACAACAAGTTCTTCATGTCGTAGAAATTTAAAGATGTTCTTATTTCAATCTTATAGGTATTTGCCTCTCTATATAATAAAATCCATATCGAGGAAAAGCATTGTAGATAAATGAAAAGTATCCTAGCATAGACAAGACACGTTTTTTTTCTATTTGTAGGCAATTTTGGCGGGCTTTTGTGTTTAATTTGTGGTCGCGTTAAAAAATACAAACAGAAAGGCCGTTAAAAGGTTAGAATAAATAAAATATAAATAAATACGGTGCGAGAGCCGGCGTGGGGTTCGCGTCCAGGCCAGACCAATACACAGAGTCTTCAAATAATTGAGGAGAAGGTGCTGCCTTTGTAATTACATCTGCAAATGGTTAGACCTTCGGGTATTCTCGGATAAGGACGTAAAGCCGGAGATCCCGTCTGCTTTCCTTCAATCCTATATCTTAAAGATTCTGTTGTGCTGTTCGCAAAGAGTATAGGGGATTGTCTCTCGGCAGAACAGTCAGGTCTCGGAGGCATTTACCAACTACACTCGTGGCTTACAGCAGTGCAATAAGTCGATAGGTAATATAATGAAATTTGTGACACCGTAAAAAAAAGTTGACTTAACTTTACTGACGTTTCGAGCTTTAGTCCTTCGTCGCAGTAAAAGTACAATACGTGCTTAACAATTTGATCATTGTAAATAATCACTGAAAAGCACTGATGGGACTGATTATCAAACATCTCTTACGCAATTCAGCTTACTAGCTGCAAGATGTTTTTTCAATAACCGTATATATCTATCTGTATTAACATTTTTTGCATCGTTCGCATTTTTCATCCGCCTGCTAATTACTAGGGACGCAAGCCGACCAGCGGCTGTTTCCTTTATTTTCCGATGTAAACTATCAATACTTTAAAAAGAGCTTCGCTGGTGTGTAATTTGGATGGTACAATTTCTTTACCTTCAAAACATATACTGCCCGCTTGTAAGGAAAAATGCCTAAGAACTTCGCTAGCAAACAATTTTGATGGTGAAATTTCTTCATCTTCAAAACTTATACTGTCCGCTTGTAAACTATCAAAATGTCTGAGAGCTTTGCTGGCTAGCAATTTGGGATGGTGACATTTCTTCAGCTTAAAAAACATATACTACCCGCTTGTAAACTATCAAAATTTCTGCGAGCTTTGCTGTCTAGTAATTTCGGGATAGTGTAATTTATTGTTTTTTAAAAATGAAAAAAGGTTTAGTTTAGACGGTTTTTAAAAACTTAAATTTTGAATAAATAATATTCCTTCTTCTAAACCAGAGAAAATACAGCCAATCAGAAAGCGGGAAAGCTGTTGTGTATTTGGCGGTATTTAACTTACTCTTCCCATGAGACATTGCGGCAATCGGCAGTTATAATTATGGTGTCAGTTGGTTTCTCGTGATGTACCGTGACTATTACACTCGTCACTTGTATTTGCTAATCATACACACTCGCCTAAAGAGTAAGGGCCCGTGCAAACGGTTTCAACATTTGCTTCAAAATCCGTTCGATTTTGTTGAATGGCAATGTTTAAACGCTTTTAAACTCTTTCAACATCAATTCAACCTCGATTCAACACGTTTCAACAATGTTGAAAGAGATTAAAACCGTTTAAACATTGCCATTCAACAAAATCGAACGCGGATGTTGAAGCAAATGTCGAAGCCGTTTGCCCGGGCCTTAAGAATATGAAGAATAAGAGTAAGAAATTCGGGTGGTGCAATTTCGTCCTTTTTATAACTTATAATGACCGCTCACACAGTTTAAAAAGTATTTCTAGCTCTAGGTTTTCTCAATGGCAACGTTAATCGATGTTTATTTTGCGTTCTTTTTTTTTAAATTTAAATTTTTTTTTTATTTTTATATATTCTTTTATTCACAAATAATACTTAAATACAGTTGTTGCTATTTACAATTTGCGTTCTTATTTTACATCGATGAGATCCATAATGCCCTTTTGGTCTTGGAATTCACTTTTCAGTATTCAACGTTTTTTGAAATAGCTATATATAGTGATATTTTTTATGTTTCGCTTAATTGTGGCTTGTAAAATACTTCAATCTAAAGCTATTTATAGAATTACAATAGTTTAATTTATGATGTTGAAAAGAAACAATATTAACCGATAATCCATGCCAAATCTTGCTTCATTGACAGGGAAATGTAACACATTTGCAATATAAATGGAAACTAGCCGAGTAAACTAGTATAGGCTGCGTTGGTGTTTGATATAAATGATAGGTAATAGAATGAAATTTGTAACACCGTAAAAAATGTTAACTTAACTTTACTGACGTTTCGAGCTTTAGCCCTTCGTCAGATTAAAAATTCTCCGACAAAGGGCTAAAGCTCGAAACGTCAGTAAAGTTAAGTTAACATTTTTTACATCTGCAACATGATACATAGTTACGAACTAGGACGATAAAAACTGATATGCAAACAAACGTCCAAACTCAAAATCAAAAAAATATTCTCGTAAAAATACTACTACTTCACGTTTAATAAATGTATTTATCTATAAACAGTTAGTACCATAAACAGTTAGTGTATTCGAACTCACTGCTTCCTTTTAAGAAGATTTGAAGCAGTAAAAAGTTTAAAGAATAATAACACAGAAAAAGTCAAGTATTCACGGTTCGAGTATCCTCACTGTAACTAAGTCGACAAAATATGCAAAACATTTAAGCTTAGAAATTATGAAAAAGGGCGAAAGAAAATTAACTTCTCAACATTTACTAAATTAAATCAACCGTTTCTTGGTTGGTAGGTATCGAAACTTTGGATACATATGGTTTCAACTACGTTTTAATTAAACAAAACGACCAAGCTTTCGGACAAATTGTCCATATTCAGGATCACGTGTACAAATACTAAGCGCGCGCTAATAACATTTTCTATTGTGACCCTGAAGATGGACAATTTGTCTGAAAGCTTGGTCGTTATATTTACTAAATTGTTTTTGACACATTATCCTGATCTGGTATATTCAAGACATGCATATATAAATACTCTGTACGGAAGCGTCGATTTCTTCGCGCATGCGTACACACGTTCTTTTACAAAACTGTCGATGTCTTCATTGTTTTGTTTAACGAAAAGCAAATTCATTTAGACACTTGTAGAAGTTTAGTTTAATTCTGTACATTATTAGCTTACTTTCAGGAGGGTCCTGTTTTTGGATTTTAACTATTCTAAAAAATATCGACGACTTTTTCTGAGTTTGGGGTTTTAAATTTTGAAAGTAATAAATGAAAATCATTATCACTCAAAATGAGTTCGAACGTTTAAGCCTTATTTGATAAATAAAATGTGTTTATTAAGTATGATTAGTAGTTAAAGAGTTTTGTTGTAAAACTCTGTTTTCATTTTGCTAACTTTTTTTACCTTTTTCAAATCCGTAATTATTTGAGAAATTTTAGTTTAAACGTTTTGATTTAACGAACGAACAAGAAAATCAAATTATTTATCAATCAAATTGTTTCAAAACTGCAACTTGAACATGAACAAACCTTTTTAATCCAATATAATTTTTTTAAAAGCTTAATCTGGCGAGTTTTGATCCGAAAACGTATGTTTTAACTGATAATTTGTGAACTGTTTTTCATTGATTTGTTAACTTCAAACCGTTATCTCCTTACGCAAGATTAGATGGTTGAAGTTTGAAGACTTTTTAAAAAATTTGAAGTGTACTTTTACGAATAATACTTCTTCCGAGAACGCATTCAAAAGCTTGGAAAATGACCTTTAATCAAAAAATTCATTTTCTTCGACTTTTCAGTGATTTACTAAACACATGTGTTATCAAATGGCTACAAAACCAATGTGTTTCCCATATTAATATCGCGTACTTTTGTATAGCTTTATTTGTAAAACGCACTTTGCACCCAGTCTCTAAATATGCAAATTAGGTGTCGTCTGTGTAATGTCCCTTGTTAAAAAGGGCTTAATTAGGCCTGGTTGATTTCATTAAACCATACTCCGACATTGACAAACATGACATTCAAAACTTGTGACTAAACAAACGTAAACTTAACAAAAAATTGTGTTCAAGCGAAGATGAACAAACAAAATTGTACATTTGAAGCAAGTTCGAGATCAACCTTAAAAACGAAGAAAAAATGGCGTGGAGACCTCACTAGGAGGATTTTCCACAATCTCCTTAGTTCACTGATGGTAAATCCTTTGTTTTCACGATTGAGGCTATTATTTTACCCGGTTATCGAGTTAACGTTTAAAAAAAACCCCGAAGCTGTAAAAGCTTAAGATAAGAAGTGGAAAGAGAGACTGGTTACATTTGGTGATTTACCCAGTTCAAACGGGCTGTCCCCTTTGTGGAACACCAGTTGGTTACGTTAGGGTGCATTGAAGAGGTGAAGAATATAATAATGCAACGTTTAGTCACGTTTTTAAGAGTTGACACGACTTGTGCCCCGAATGAATGAATAGACTAGCTCAACAAAGAGGGGATACTAGGAGTATATTATATATTCACGTTAGCGACTCCTCCCTTCTATTTATTCCTTACACTCCTCATAATCCCCTCCTATGATTCATGATTCGAGGGATTTGGTAATAGACTTCCAATGGGTACAGCCCGACTTGTTTAGCATTCATATAAAGCGTGCTAACGTATTTAAACGGAGCTCAGCCGACATAAAAGAAAACCACACCTTCAACAAGGGCAGTGTGGGGGACTTTCACAATAGCTTAGAGAAAAGTGATTTTATTCTAAGTCTATTCACAAGATGGGCTAATTGGACATGCAAGCTTATACCCAATGTATCCATAAAACTATAAATACAATTGCCAAGTTAATTCGAATGGGTTTTAATGGATAAACTAGTAGAATTGCGAGGGGAATTTTGGCGAGTTGTTTCCCATTAGATGGGTCTGTGTTTTTGAGGCTGGCTTGAATGACTTGCCATGCAAGTGTCGTGTTCAGCTGTAAAGGTGTTTTAGTCAATGATAGTTTCGCCCTTATCTCGCCTCCATGTGGCCCATTGTTCTTATTGGTTTCACATAATCGGCCAGATGTTAGCCATCTAAGAATTAAGAACTTCCAAACCACAACAGCATGAGTAATAATGGTTGTTGCCAAAGCCCCTTTGATTTGCTACACACGTTAGCCTACCATGGCCTAGACTAATAACATCCCTGTATTGATCGACCACAGTTTTTGTTTCGCCCCGAGTTATTCAATTTCAAGTTAGTTTATTATATAAGCCGAAGGGAGAGTTGCAAAGGATGTGAGAAACTCCCATTTTTAACTCCTTCTTGTCTCTCGTTGTGCACCCTTGTGAAGATCAATGATACAAACAATGCCTCAAACGTGAGTGTAAGTTTCAGGACGTCATTGAAAATCAAACCCATGGCATTTGTATAGTGAAAGTAGGCCGCTAATTAAGTATCTATGATAGGAACCATACAATTGGGCTCATTCAAACTAGGATGCATTGTAAGATCTATCTATATTGATTTTACCAGGTGCATTATACAAATGTTACTGAGGAGGGCGTCTGTGTTACTCTCTGTATTACTCCCTATAGAATGGACAACTCAAAACCCATCCTTTAACTCGCATTGATGGCTATTTGACGCTTTTATACACTATTGAGTAACACTGCAACGTCTGAAAAACCACCACACAAAAACCTGTTCTTCATTTCCTTGCTTTATTCGACGTCACATGCGCATGCGCAGACGTCATCTCTTCAAATGTTTAGCTGCATTAAGTGCTTTAACTGTCGGAGCGCTGGAAAATACCCACTACGTAGACAACAGCACTGAACCATGCCAAATATCATTAAAACCGACTGGGCAAGCAAGGAATTCTCCACAGTCCCTTTAAGACCTTCCACCCAACACAGTCCGACTTAGAAGGTCTTTTTAACAAAAATTGACGATATGAAATCTCATAATTAACATACTTTTAACTTTAAAGTCTGACTTTTATGTGCTACATTAAAGAGAACTGATGCAGGAGAAAACGTTGAGTGGTGTTTCAAGAGATGTCTGTGTTGTGCCTCGTTGCTACAGCTCTTTGAAATTCAGGAATTTTGTTAACTTTTGACGTCTTGATCCGTTGAATGCCCCTCTTGTGAAAAGACTGGACAGAGTATTATTATTAAGAACGGAAGTGTAATTATATCAATTTGCACGTGGTATGTTTTTATAAAGAATGTATATATATTCTGGGATGTTATTATGTGGGCATTGAATACGTTGAAATGAGAGAGTGATGGATAGTGGACAGCGGACGAATAGCATTGTCATGGGCAATAAACACGTGCGGTAATGGAAAGAATAGATTATTGGCTCACATATCTAACTCGTCACAAGGGATAGGCCCTCTTCACTGAACTACATCTCAAAACAGTAAAGACTAAGTACTCCAGGTATGAGAAATTCTTCACTTTTCACTGCTAACACACTATTCATGATCATTTGGATATGTTGAGGTATTGACATTCTTTAGCAAGAATATTTAGGATTATATAAGATTATATCATAAACTAGCGACTTTGGGGCTATCAATTCAAATGCCGAAACTCTAAATCATGATTTTGATAGGTTTGAGCAAACGATAGACAACGCTTAAAATGAAATTCCTTTTCTTTTATTTTGTAGATTATTCTTATTGGTGGATTTTTGGAAGGTTTTTCTTGGTCCTACAACAAAGATGAATTATGAGGAAACTTTAGTGACTATTTCTCAAGCTTCGTTAAACCAGACTTCAAGATATTGTGGCTCAACTAGTGGAGATCTAGCTCATAGAGTTAAGGATGCGGCGATTAATTTAGTAGAGAATTCAAAACCACATCGATCTAGCTCAAACACTTCACAATCAGAAAACACCAAAGATAATGTACAGCGCTCCCGGAGCCGTCACTGTCAGTCAGGGACGCGCTCGACACGACAGTTAAGGAGAAATGAAAGGGAACGAGGACGAAAAGCAAGGCTAAATGCAGCTTTTCAAGTCTTAAAGAGTGTAGTTCCAGATCACATTGCTACTTCCGGATCGCCTACATCGTCGTCAGATCGTAAAATGACTCAAGTGGAAATATTACGACTTGCCAAGAATTATATTTCAAATTTAACTGAACTTCTACGCCAGGATACAAATATCTCGTTTGCAGCTTTCAAAGCGGACTAAATGGCGTTACGAAACGAAGCGCCTTGATCTTAATCATGGGAAAGCAGCCGATATGTAATTGACTGAAGAATCACCAGTACAGTCGGCGTCACGCCAACACCTCAATTGCACTTCACAAGCCAACGAAACGTATCCCACTAATGTACACAAACGAAAGGTTATTACACTCCTATGCTGAATTCTCTAAACACACTTATAATAATACTAAATTGCAACTCAGGAGAAAGCGAGCAATCTAATACTCAATACTCGAATTAGACTTTGTCGATGGTTCAGTCACGTGACAAGACGATATTAGAAGAGTTTAAAAACTGGTGGGATATCGGCGTATTATAGACAGTTTGAGTACATTGTGTTGAGCGAACGTGCGTAAAGAGTAATGGTGTCGACGATGTCTTTGTTGTTAATAGAGAAGACAAATTTCATGATGGAGAGTTAGTGTTGAACGCGTCAATCCCATATGCTAGTTAACAAAATATCATATAAAGATGCAATAGTTCTATTTTAAAGCCTAAGCTTATTTGAATGCTTGCGTCTACAACACAAAAGCATCGAGAGAACTCCTTAGTTACGTGTTCTTATCACGCTAGGTTGGTTTTCAAGCAAAAACTCTACCTTAAATGACAAGTTTTTGGCATTTGAAACACAATGAATTCAAAACGACCCTGAAAATAAAGTTACAAAATTTAGAGTGAACGCTTATTTGATTAAAAGTACAGAAATGTTTTGCTTGGAAAATCAATATAACAAAAAAGAACAAATACACAAAGACCAAATTAAAAGATTGAAAAGAGACAGTTAAGCTCGTTTTTGAATTATAATGAACTTTTTGATGAACTTCTCTCGGCTTGTTTTTTTGCCGTTGACCTTGAAGTTAAAATTTACATCCATTTGTAGAATTGATTTCTACTTCTTTTGAAATTTAACTTTACAACATTTCGTCGTTTATTGTCTTGTTAATGAAACCTTCACGATATTTCCATATCATAATGTGGCTTTTACAATAGTATTCTTTAAACAAAGCTTGGATAAATACCATTATTCCGGGACAAAGAGTCTATCATAAACTTTGCAAATCAAAAAAACACAACTCAACTCTCAAAATAACTCTCTGTTCGCTCGAGTGGCAAGTTTTGTTTCGAGAGAAGAGTTATTTCACAACTGGTTGGGCTTCAAATTCGTTTTTACCTGCACGTTTATGCAGTTCTAGAGTCTTATACCTGTTTCTGGTGTCGTAGACTTGATGTAAGATGATACTATTGCCCTACATTTACCCTGTCTGATTTGAAATGAATTAAGATCTCAACCTTTTATTCTATGCTTGTCAATACACAAAACATTTGAAAAGCAACACGAATTAATTTGTAACATTGACTGTTGTTACAGAAAAGAAGACTTTCGATACAAAAGGAAGACGCAAAATAAAGATAACAAAAAAACAGAAGCAAAAAAGCAATAAATTAAGTTCGAATTCTTTGATTTTAGAAAAATAAGAACAAAAATTATCAAGAATTGAAATGTTACGGTTAAAACAATAAGAGTAAAATGGTGACTTATTTTTTAGTTTATAAAAGTGAGTGGTACTTTTAGACGTTTCGGACGTAAAATAATAACAATTTTGCTGCCTTATTTTGAGTAAAGGTATTTTTAACATAGTTTTTGTGATCCAATAAAATGTTTTTTTATTGATGACGATTTGAATCGTAAATAACGTGACTTTAATTATTTCTTCTGCAAAGTTTATACTTTTGAAAACACAAGGTGTGAATGTTTGTTCAATCACTGCAATGGTAGATATTTTTATCTAGAAATTGTATCTTTTTTTATCTAGAAATTGCATTATTTTTATCTACAAATTTTATTAATGTATTTATCTAGAAATTTTGTGTATTTTTATCTAGAAATTTTATGTATTTTTATCTAGAAATTTTATATATTTTTATCTAGAATTTTTTTTAATCTAGAAATGTTATTGATTTATATCTTGAAATTTTATGTATTTTCATCTAGAAATGATAATTCTTTTCAGTTTTTACTAAGGCAGTTGTTATGGTCGGGATGTCTATAATCACTAACTTGAAAAATCAGCGACAAACATATTTCATATATTTAATCTAGAAGTGATTTTCGATGTATAATTTGAATAACGTATAAAATAGTCATTGGGAGGGGGGTTGGGGGTGTAGTTTACAAGGATGGGTCTTGTATTCGAGATTGGAGAGGTTCAACTGTTCGAGATAGCGAGGGTTTGAATATAAGAACCTGTTTAGCAAAACAGGATCAAGCAGGTTCTTATATATGGGTTACAGCCAAATTACAGGATAAACAACCCAGAACATACTTGACACAGTTTATTGGAAAAGTTAATAATATAATTTTACAAGAAAATGCCCAATATAATAGTGCAAACACTATATTTATAGTGTAATGTTAGTCCAAACCGAGCTTATTTATTTTTCTTATAATAAGAAATAATAACATATCCCCTTTATCAGGTAACAATTAAGAACCTAATTGAGAACCTGTTTTGCCTAAATTACCAACAGCTACCCCTTTATACAAGAACCTTTTTTGCCAGACTTTAAAAAAATAAAGGTTCTTAACTGCGGGTGTTTACTGTAGTAATTGACTGGAAAAAGTTCCGAGGGAAATGTGTTCGTGTTCGAGATAGCGAGGGTTTGAGATAAACGATAGTAATTGACTGGAAAAAATTCCAAAGAAAATGGATTTGTGTTCGAGATAGCGAGGCCGGTTTGAGATAAACGATAGTAATTGACTAGAAAAGTTCCAAGGGAAATGGGTTTGTATTCGAAATAGCGAGGGTTTGAGATAAACAATAGTCACTAACTCGGAAAAGTTTCCTAGACAACTGGGTTTACATTCGAAATAACAACAGAGTTGCCATTTTTACTCGGATGAAAGTTTAACGTCATAAACGTCAATAAGAAACACTCTAGTTTGCACGGCGTTACCATTTCAGCTGGCGAATATTTCACTGGCTGTAAGAGTTATTTCGAGAAATTCACTTATTGAATATTTTTGTAACCACAACTCAGACATGTTTGGTCTTCACAAACCAAAGTGATATATGTTTGTGTATGCAACTGTACCGTAAAAAGACCAACTCAAAGCATTAACCGGCGTTACTATGTCCGCCGAGACAGTTCGTCCGTCGAGATTGTAACTGTACCGACATCGCGTGACTGGCTGGAGTTGACTGAAGTATACTCACTATGAAAAGTATTGATTTTTACTCGCATTTTAACCGGTTAAACCTTTTTCAGGGTAAAACTTATAGCTAATAAACCGCGTATAACAGAGATGTTACAAAGGTTTTGGTTGTTTAATCTTCTACGGAGAAAATGGTAACTTCTACACCGTGCAAAGGAGAGTTTTGCCTACCGGGTGACGTTTTGGTTGAATTGGTAACCTTCAGACAATGTAAAAAGGAGATTTTATATATTAATGACGTTTACTACGTTAATCTTTCGTCTGAGTCAAAAAAGGTAACTCCTACACCGTGTAAAAGAGAGTTCTAATTACTTAATGAAGCCATATAAATCATTTTCGGAATTTAATGGTAACATATATAAGCGCTGTGTAAAAAAAGATAGGTAATAGAAATTTGTAACAACGTAAAAAATGTTGACTTAACTTTACAGACGTTTCGAGCTTTAGTTCTTCGTCGGAGTAATAAAGGGTGACGAAGGGCTAAAGCTCGAAACATCAGTAAAGTTAAGTTAACATTTTTTACAGTGTTTATATTACCTATCGTTTATATCGAACACCGACCCATCCTATACTAGTTTACTCGCTTGTTTCCATTTGTGTAAAAAAGAGTTTCACTAACTGACGTTTTGGATGTTAATTGTTTTCGGAGTAAAATGGTAACCTATATACAACCTAAAAAGAGTGTTGCACAAATATAGCGACAAAATCCATGAATTGCGAATGTATACTTGACAAAATTGACAAAATGACGCAGCATGTTGATATGAGCGCGGCAATGCAACGCTTGTTTAGCAACATCTATAGGCACAGGGAGCCCAAGCTCATTTACTGTAAAAGATCACAAGTGATGAGCTTGGGCTCCCTGTGCTATAGGTAGCAAATATCCAGAGGCAAATTGGCGGAAGGCTTTGAAGTTTGTTTGACAAGACAAAAATTTGTTGAGTCACGCACCCACATTGGCCATGGAGAACCAAGATGCCCAAATACGATAAAATGTTTGATATTTAAAACAAAAACTAATAAATATATTCTTTTGGGCATATAGTTTTATAATAAATAGTATTACGAGAAGACCACTAATACAAGTAAGTTTGATTCTGATTCTGATTTTATCGACGTTTCGACGCCATCCAGCGTCATTTTCAAGAGTACATTAATCAGTATTCAAAATTAGGGTGATAGTAGTAGAAAGTTCTAAAAGGTTTGACACTTGAGAAAAACTTGCCGCTAGTGCGGATCGGCCATTACTGATGTTTCGTACGAGAAGGAATATACCATTTGATTGGGTAAAATACGGCAAAAAATATTTATATATATGTATTTGCATAATTTAATTTACTTGTACCTGATGATGGTTTCATGATATGATCGATCACGAGACGATGTGACTTTATAATTCCTTTAATTTTCATTATTAAACAAGTATATATCGAGATCCTTTATATCTTGTACAAGATGTCGTTTTTGCTCCTGCGGACTGGCCTATATATCAAAGCACAAGAGCCGTCTATGTGTGTACACGCTGCGCCACTGAAGACACGTTTATGCTAAATATCGATATAATTGGTCAAATTAAGACGGGCTTCCGCTTCCAGTTAGTATTATAATAGACCGATATAAAGAGTTAATTATATCCTAAGGCAATATATATTGTAAGTGTACTAGAATAAAGCTGTAACCTCAAAGATACGTGATACCATAGAGATTTGAAATGCGAAAAAAATCGGTTAAGTGCCAAGCATGTTTAATTTAATTTATACACTTGCCTGTTCGTCGTATCTCTTAAGGCTCGTTTACACTAGCAATTTTGTCGCGCGATAAGAGCTGCGATTTCAATGGCGATTTTATCGCAGATTTGTCGCCGCAATTTCGAATACGCTCGAATTTAGGAGACAGAAAATCGCAGCAAGTTGCACTAAATTTCGAGCATGTTCAAAGTAGCGTTGATAAATCTGCGATAAAATTGCTAGTGTAAACGGGCCTTTAGGGGTTCAAATCAACGATTTTATCTAGTTTTAGGGTAATAAAATTGAAATTTCAAAGTGGAGGGAATTGTTGCTCGCCTCATGCTCCGTAAGGAACTAGGAGAAAAGAAGAAAGTTGAAATTTACAATCAGTTCGACTTTTATTGCCTAAATGGAAACTAGCGAGTGAACTATAGTATAGGCTGCGTCGGTGTTTGATATAAACGATAGGTAATATAATGAAACTTGTAAAACTGTAAAAAATGTTGGCTTAACTTTACTGACGTTTCGAGCTTTAGCCCTTCGTCGGAGTAAAAGGTACGTTACCCTGGAAACCAGAGGGTTTCTTGATCTCGTGTTTGTATTTATCTGCATTTCTTGCTATAGTCTTTGTACGTTTAGGGAATTACAAAAAAGGAAGTGCCTATGGCTTATGGAATACATACGTTTTTTGTTTGTCCAATTAATGTTTTATGTGGTATCTCTTAGGGGTAAATAGCCGTTCGTGCCACGCCCTTTCTTACAGTGCGAATCACAAAACCGTGGGCACCTAGAAATATTTTAGAAATCGTTTATTATTCGTTCAACAACTCAGAAACAACTAGATCACCGCAAGAACTTGACTGATGTGTAGTATGATAAACTTTTAAAATATGTCTGGGTGCCCATAGTTTTTCGATTCGCACTGTAAAGTACTTCTGGTATTTTAGTTCATGCAGAGTTTTCGAGCTTTGCCCATTTTTTCATGGTCTAGATTGGCCGGTTAACCGACTAGCAGAAACTGGCGAGACCACTATATATCCATGATATAAAATCAAATTGCTACTGTGTAATAGTTCTTATTTAATGACTATAAAGTTACTATCAAAGAAAAATGGAAACTAGCGAGTAAACTAGTATAGGCTGGGTCGATGTTTGATATAAACGATAGGTAATATAATGAAATTTGTAACACCGTAAAAAATGTTGACTTAACTTTACTGATGTTTCGAGCTTTGGCCCTTCGTCGGAGTAAAAGATAAATAAATAATAAGTAAAGTTGTAATGAGGCATTGTTTCCTTTTGTATTTAATGTTTCTGGTTGAGTGATACTGACTAAATAGTCTCTAAATAGAAACTATTAGTTAGTAATAATTTTGTTTTAGTTACATGTCCATGTATTTTTGCTGATCTATAACGACAGAAATTGGCTCAATTTACTGATCGACGTCTACAGCCAATGAAAAAGGTTTTGACTAAAGGAATTGGGAAAGTCTGTGACAAAGTTTTACTAACTTTTTAACACCAAAATCTATATTGTAAACTAAAAAAAAATTTCTGCGGTAACCACAAGTAGGGCAAGTTTATTGGAGACTACTTTTATGATGACCTTGGAAGCATGGCTTAATAAGGTCAAGTTAATAAAAGTTCCTAAATTCAGTGTAAAAACACTGACCTTGGCACAATGTAGGGTACTTCCGTAATTTAGTATCCACCAACCTGTGGGCCGTCATAAATCCTGCAATCTCATTGGCTAGGCTACTGTGGTCTATAAGTGATAGCCCAAGGTTGCGAAACCGCCGGTTTTTAAAAGAAAAGCAATGGCTGCTGAATCGGTATTTGCCATATTTTCTTTCTGAAATTGTTTTTGCTGAGACTTCAAAAGATTTTTTAGTCATGGTAGATTGGTTGCATTAGGCATAAATTCCTAACTTTATATCTTTCACACGTACTCCGAAACGACAAATTAAATTTTCAGTGGAAACTTGTTTCGTTTTTAATCAACTTCTTCAGTCAACTGTATTACAATATTTTCTTATCTTAAGTTTGACCTACACGTTCGTCGATACTAAAACAATTAGACCTCTCGCCCCTCATGGGCTAAGGAAATAGTCAAGTCGACCTACGACCTCGTAGCCAATACGGGATAAGGGCCTAATTGTTAAATAGTAATTACATAAAACCACAATTACATAAAACCACAATGTTTGCAAGCATTGAAGATTGCGGGAGTCTACTTAAGATTACAAGGGTAAGCTAGTATTACCATGGATAATAAAACCACCATGGTCACCATGATTACAATGTAACATGTACAACTTCCTGGATGTGCTTCACTTTTAAAATAGAACACACCACACAGTTTTATCACTATTGGGCAAACTTTTATTTCCATCCAACGTCCGCTTATTTTTAAGTCTCCATTTGTGATTTTTAGATTGTCAGACCCCCAAAGACTTAAGTGCAGAGATGATTTCTTGACTCTGTCACATTGTGCAATCTTTTTCAGAGACTTAAGGCCCGTGCAAAGGTTTTT
Source organism: Metridium senile (assembly GCA_949775045.1). NCBI lineage: Eukaryota > Metazoa > Cnidaria > Anthozoa > Actiniaria > Metridiidae > Metridium > Metridium senile. The sequence goes on along the minus strand of OX459101.1, from coordinate 4,387,671 downwards.
CGATTTTGTTGAATGGCAATGTTTAAACGTTTTTAAACTCTTTCAACATTGTTGAACGTGTTGAAACAATGTTGAATTGATGTTGAAAGAGTTTAAAAGCGTTTAAACATTGCCATTCAACAAAATCGAACGCGGATGTTGAAGCAAAATGTTGAAACCGTTTGCCCGGGCCTTTATCGACACAAGTTAGTGGATGGGGCGATGGCGTTCAAGTTGCTGTGTTCCGTCGCGAAAAGTAGAACGGAACTTTACTTCGGTTTAGTGCTGCTGCACCACAGAAACGGCATTACTGAAAAAGTCATTTCAAAGTGTAACATCGCTTTTGGCAGTAAAAATCAGCGATTTGGTATCTTAATAATAATAATAATAAGGTTAAACAAACACTTACAAAGTGCACCAGTTTTGCAAAAGCTAATCTTCCACTGGGCCTTCTGGCATATAATATAAAATTAAAGTATAATACAGAAATGTAAATAATACAATATAAATATAAATATAACATATAATTTATACAATATAATCTTTTAGTGTAAAAATTACAATTTAGAATTTTAACTTTTGTTGGTATCGTCGAGGGTATTGGAAAATAAATACATCACTCCGGCGTATTCATAAACGCCCTGTTTCTTTTATTTGTGTATCTTGAAGATAATAATGATTATAAACACCTCGATTATTCGTGTTTATTTTTAGATGTATGCCTATAATTGCTTCTCATCTTAAACAGCCTGTCGGCTTCTATAACAAATTAAAGTTCTCTCGTGTCTTTTGTGTGTAGACACGTGATCGTCCAGTTTTGAAGTAGCCTAGTGCGCATGTCAGAAATATTACCAATGACAAACGTTTGCTATAAAAGAGGTGTTTATTGTAGATTTTATTGATTAATCGCGAACGAAATGCTTTGTTTTACATTATTGACATGTAAAGCGTCTTATGCTATATTTACAATTGAATAAAATAGTTTCCATAAACCCGCAAAATAAACTTTTTGAATATATCCAATTTTAATCTGTATATACTCTGTTAAATAGAAATCGAAGAAACAAAAAAGGCGTAGTCAACCGCACTAGTTTAACCGTTAGTTATCCATTTTTACTCCAATTGTTTCCTTCGAAACAATGACACAGTCCACACTAGTTTAACCGCTAGTTATCGTCCATTTTTACTCCAATTGTTTCCTTTGAAACACTGACACAGTCCACACTAGTTTAACCGCTAGTTATCGTCCATTTTTACTCCAATTGTTTCCTTTGAAACACTGATACAGTCTACACTAGTTTAACCTTTAGTTATCGTACATTTTTACTCCAATTGTTTCCTAAGAAACACCGACTAAGTCAACACTAGTTTAACCACAGGCAGCCCAACTATTCGGTCTGAGAAAAATTTAAAGCGAATATTAATACTTTATTAATAAAATTATTTCTGACCGCGCGCCAAGAGAGGAAAGAGCCGATTAGAAAGGTGTTATTCTTTGCACGCGCAGTTGGGCTTCCTGTGGTTATTGGTTTGTCGTGCAAAATCGCACGCGACCTCACTTTCGACAGAAATCGAAGAGAGCTGTATTTTCCTCTTCGACACCGCACGACTTTGACGAAAACCCACAGGAATCCCATCCGCGCGCATTCAAACAAATACACCACAGGAAGCCCGCCCGAGTGCTCAAATAACAAAAATTCCTCAGATGGACTAGTTGGGCCGCCTGTTGTTTAACCACATATACTTATCTTCAAATGTTCAAATGATTTATTTTGCGGGTTTATGGAAACCATTCGACAAACTCATTCATCTACTTTGACAAACACTTTTGGTCGAGAGAAAACCTTAATGGCGCTCTCTATTTCGGTAAGTTTTCGTTCTAGCTCGGCTTTTCTCGTCCTTACTCGGAGAGTATCGACTCTTACGGGAAGCGAACGAAGTTCCACGAGAAGTTCGTCTTGATCTGAAAAATATAGCAGATAATTTTTTTAAATTGTTTTGTGGTGACTATTGTTATCACTATAACTTTAAAAGGAAAAAGATCATTTGTGATAATAATAATGATGATAACAATAATAATGATAATAATAATAATAATAATAATAATAATAATAATAATAATAATAATAATAATAATAATAATAATAATAGTTATAGCTCCTAAGGTCTCTTTGCAAAAACACGTGACCTGTCTAAGGTTTTGTCTGTCTGTCTGTTTAATTCATCCATCCATTCATATTTACTTACTTTTCTGTAAAGCTTCTAAAGTCTGCAATCGTTCATTTCTTGGCATTAACACGTGACCTGTCTAAGGTTTTGTCTGTCTGTCTGTCAAATTCATCCATCCATTCATATTTACTTACTTTTTTGTAAAGCTTCTAAAGTCTGCAATCGTTCATTTCTTGGCATTAACACGTGACCTGTCTAAGGTTTTGTCTGTCTGTCTGTCAAATTCATCCATCCATTCATATTTACTTACTTTTTTGTAAAGCTTCTAAAGTCTGTAATCGTTCATCTCTTGGCATTAACACGTGACCAGGTGGTATACTAGGGTCGGGAGTGTTGGCTATTCGTGTGTCTTCCTCTTTTTTCCATTGCTTTTGTCTTTGTTTTAGACTGAAAACAACAAGTAACACACCTATTTCAAAAACAGTTGTCACAGTCAACACATGGTCTTGAAATTTTTAGTAAAAGAGTAAGATGTGCGATCTGGCATTTTTGATCGATGACCACAACAAAGACTGGCAATTGGCCAATACCAAATAGAGTAGAGGACTGGGTACTAGTTTCCCTAATAAATGTAATTAAGAAATGAACCTCATAATATATAAGAGCAGATCAAGATATGTAAGATTCCTGAGATTTGGTGCTTTTGGTTGGGTATTGAATGAGTTACAGCCATTCAAACTCTAGTGCCCAAAATTACAAAGGAATGTATGGATTGGAAGAACAGGCGTCCTTCCAAACCAAACCATACATTTCCTTCTATTTTTAGGCATTTTTATGAGGCTGTATCTTGGTCAGAATACAACCAAATCATTTCAGTTCTCTACTCGATTTGGTATTGGCCAATTCTGATCAATGACTCCAAAAGGATTGCAAATCTGTTCTCATAAAACATTAATTGCTTTGGAGGCCAAGGTTACACAGCAATTTTTAAGCCTAGTTCCTTTACGATCACTGTGATTGCCGAAAATCATGTTTGGTTATCAGAATGTAGCTCAGAGTCGATACAATAGTCTTTATTTACAGAGGGTACGTATTTAAAATTAATGTACTCTTTCATATGGCCCTAACAAAAATTAAATCAAAAAACAAATGGATACATATAAGGGCGACCTCATCCCATGTTTGGTTATCAGAATGTAGCCCAGAGTCGATACGATAGTCTTTATTTACGGGTATGTATTTAAAAATTAATGACTTATGTACTCTTTCATACGGCCCTAACAAAAATTAAATCACAAAACAAATGGATACATATAAGGGCAACCTCATCCCATGTTTGGTTATCAGAATGTAGCTCAGAGTCGATACAATAGTCTTTATTTACAGAGGGTATTTATTTAAAATTAATGTACTCTTTCATACGGCCCTAACAAAAATTAAATTTCAAAACAAATGAATACAATGTAAGGCACAAGAAACCTGGCTTTCGGTTGCTTTGTTTAAAAAGAATCGCCTTAGCATTATACGCATAACTTTTTCGGGATTCCTGTGTTTTTTTTAGGAGATTAGCGCTACATATCGTGCCAACTGTCGGATTTCATAGATTACGTAAACTGTTTACAAAGGTCTCCGAGCCACCACAGGAATCCCGAAAAAGCTATGCGTATATGCAAAATTGATTTTTTTTAAGAAAAGCAACCAAAAGCCGGATCCCCTGTGTGTAAGTGCGACCTCATCCCACGTTATGACTTTATAAATTGATTGATTGATTTTTTTATTTTCAAAAAAAAAAGACAAAAAGACAAAAATTCAAAAAACCTGAAACATTAGAGTACAAACACTATAAGTGTGCAACATAAATACCACTAAATACTGCTAAATTATGGAAATTCTTTTGTTCTTTAATTGTTTAATCAACACTATTTAGTGGTAAATAGTACAAAGTATTGCACACTTTTAGTGTTTGTACTCTAGTACATTTTAGAAACTACAAAATTGTCATTATTAGTAGAATGGTCCTTTGTGATAAGACAAGATAGACACTGATTTTTATGTTCAAATTTAAGCTTCAACCTACAGTCAGCAGTGATATTTCTATTATTTCACAAAAACAAAAGCCCCATCACAGCAATCTCAGCAATAGTCATTTTTACAGTTACGTTCAGTGACCATGAATGATAGTTCCAAGTCAAGGTTTGCGTTGTTGCACATGATAAATTGAAGGGCCAAGAATGTAAAGGTCCTATGTGACTTTTTTAGCTATTTTTCAAATTTTGCACAAATCATCCAAAAATACTCCAAACAACTGAAGGATGAAAATTAAAACAATCTAAATCACTTTTCAGTTAATTTTAATTTCAAACCTTGCTCAAATGAAGTTTTTTCCCGAGTCCATGTTTTGGGTAACCATGGTATCTGCTGCTGTTTTGTAAAATCCAGGGCTCAAGTGTCTTCAAATCGGTTCAAGGTATCGTTTGAAGACTGCACTTGCTCAAAGGTGGCTTGAATCGGAATTTTGTTAAGTTAAGAGTCATTTTTTGCCTTTAGTTACTACTGGAAGAGCATCATTAAGCTTCAAGGTAGCAAAGAACTCACTTTCTGAAAGAAGTCAGCGAGGCGTTTCACTTTGTTCAGCGAAAAACGTTTTGTTGTTGTTTGAACTGGTTTTGGCCGCCATTGCAACGAAACAAAGTGAAGCTTGGAGTTCGACTATAGGCAAATTCTCGAACCTGCCAGGGCATTTTAACGAAGTTGTGACCATAGAGAAACACAACAAGCGCAAAATTTTGGCAGAAATCCGAGGTGACTCGAGACTTAATTTTAGTTTCTTATAGCACGATGCTATGAATGTCGCGTGGAAAGATGGCGGTGATCACCCATAGTCCTTTGCGGTCGTAAATTACGAAGCGCACGTGCTTATTTTGATGGTTCTAATCCAATTACCGTAGTTCTGTTCGGGAATTGAAATAAAGAGTAAAAATTTGCTTGAGTCATGGCACAACAATTGAATTTTGTTGTAAAAAAAGACTTTCTAGCTGATGAAAATTAATTTCGATAAAAATCCAAGGTCAAAAAGTGTGATTTTACTATAAAACAACGGTCATTTCTGACTTGTTTGCTAAACTTTAAAAAACTTTAAATAACTTTTTTTTTTTTTGTGCTCAATCGAATCGCTGGTTTCTTGTGACTGATTTGATGGAAGATATTAATATCTTTTATTATTATTTTGAACAAAAAAGCGAAGTGTTTATTCGTTTGTTGACGCTAATCGAAGTTCACGGACGAATGATCGGTTGTTAAGCAAAACCATAACGTAACTATGGGCCAATTTTCTTCTTTTTTTGACAAAAATCGTGGAAAGTAGATAGCAAACCTTAATATTTCAACTAAAACAAGATGTTTGGTGTATTTTGGGATGATTTGGGCAAGGTTTAAAAATTAGCTTAAAAAGTCACTTAGGACCTTTTCATTCTTGGCCCTTCAATTATAGTTTTGATATGCGCAACAACGCAAACCTCGACCTGGAACTATTATTCGTGGTCACTGAACGGAACTGTGAAAAGGACTATTATATGGGATTTTGTTTCAAACTTACTATTTAGGTACAATTCCCTTTTTGTATTTTTCTTCGTCTTCTTTTCGTTTCTGTTTTAAATGATCTACAGCCATTGCGGACGGTGCTCTTTTAGGGCATGGAGATGAAGCTGTCCGCCGAATATTATCTGCTATATGGTTTCTTGTTTTCTTGGCAGGAGATCCCTAAAATAGTATAAAAAATATTAGTTAAAATATATCCATTGAACATGGGGGCTATTGTTCAGATATTATGGGCATACACATCTAAACAGGATTGTGCTTACATGGAATAGGTTATTGTTGAGATATGGTTATACATCTAAACATAAATTATCTTTATTCTTGTCAAGAACATGGAGGTTATTGTTGAGATATTAAGGGGCATATATCTAAACATAAATAATCTTATTCTTGTCAAGAACATGGAGGTTATTGTTGAGATATTAAGGGGCATATATCTAATCATAAATAATCTTATTCTTGTCAAGAACATGGAGGTTATTGTTGAGATATTAAGGGGCATATATCTAAACATAAATAATCTTATTCTTGTCAAGAACATGGAGGTTATTGTTGAGATATTAAGGGGCATATATCTAAACATAAATAATCTTATTCTTGTCAAGAACATGGAGGTTATTGTTGAGATATAATATGTTACATCTAAACATGAATAATCAAGGTACTTGCAATCATTTATCTTGTCGAGAACATGGAGGTAGTTTTTGAGATATTATAGGCATACATCTATACATGAATAATCAAGGTGATTACAATATCACTATTCTTGTCAAGAACATGGAGGTTATTGTTAAAATATTATGGGCATACATCTATACATGAATAATCAAGGTGCTTACAATCACTATACTTTTCAAGAACATGGAGGTTATTGTCGAGATATTATTAGCATACATCTAAACATGAATAATCAAGGTGCTTACAATCACTTCTTGTCAAGAACATGGAGGTTATTGTTGAGATATTATTAGCATACATCTAAACATGAATAATCAAGGTGCTTACAATCACTTCTTATCAAGAACATGGAGGTTATTGTTAAAATATTATGGGCATACATCTAAACATGAATAATCAAGGTGCTTACAATCACTTCTTGTCAAGAACATGGAGGTTATTGTTGAGATATTTTTGGCATACATCTAAACATGAATAATCAAGGTGTTTAAAATCACTATACTTTTCAAGAACATGGAGGTTATGGTTGAGATATTTTTGGCATACATCTAAACACGAATAATCAAGGTGTTTAAAATCACTATACTTTTCAAGAACATGGAACATGTTGAGATATTATGGACATACAAGGTGATTTGCTATCTACCTCTTTTGCTATAGATGCTTTAGGTACTGTAAGCTTGCATTCCTTTGGTATAACTGGTTCAGCAGACGATGGTCTGTCTTTGACAGGAGGGCCACTTCTAGAATGGGCCCTTAGAAATGTAGCGGAATTGGATCTTGGTGCTGGGGTAGGTGCCTGAAATTGGGACCACTTGGTTAAAATATTGTTCTTTATTATACACAGAATTTTTACAATTATTTAAATACATGGAAATTGCACATTACAAGAAATAAAATAAATAAAATTATCACTTTCATGCAGTCCACACTAGTGTAATCACTTACTAGATAAATAATTGTACACTTTCACTCCAACTCATTCCTTAGAAACATGGACACAGTCCATACCAGTTTTTCAGTGGCAACAAAAATATATCCCCCCCAAGATTCTCAATCAAAAATTTGCACTCTCCCAATAAGTTTATATACCAGTCATGAAAAAAGGCTGTTCCTTGCACCTACATGTTAAAAGTTGCAATAAAAATATAATATGCAAAATACTCCAGGTTCATGTTATCTAGTACCGCTGTACTATTTGACAAAAGACGCACTTGCACAGGCTAAGCCTCAATCTGTTGTAAAAATATTCCCAAATTCCAAGTAAAGCACGGAAAAATGTTATCACTTAACAATAGAAAACACATTGAAATTTACTCTGAATTGAGATTATCCCTGTACAAATGTGCCTTTTGTCAAATTGTACAGCGTTGCTAGATAACATGGAACTGGAATATTTACCTCAACAGATAATTGAATTTACTTAGATAATTTCATTGGGAGAGTGTAAAGTTTGGCACCAAACTTTGAAGTTTAACGGAACAACAGAGCATGTTTTTTGTCACTACCGTTGTATAAGTTATAGTACATATTTGTTATTCCAATATAATGTACCTTTACTTCCTGTGCAACCTTAGACTCTACATGGTCAAACTTGTCTGGTTTGTACACTGCTCTGACTGGTTCTCCAGTCACTGCTTCTTGTTGTTTCTTACGGTTTGCTTTCTGGATCTGTTTGATGTGGTAGGCATTCTCTCTCTTGAAGTCTTTAGTCTGGGCTGAGCCTGGTGAACATGTAAATTGACTTAATAAAACTTTATAAAACTCATGAATAATTAATAAGAATTTGACAAAAGCCACCATGTCTGTGACAATTTTGTAAATCTCATACAGATTCATCCTGATTTGCATAAGTTTCAACTTGAGTTTTCTTGTCCAGATTTACTTTTATCTTGACAATTTTAGTAAAATATGAAAGAAGTATAACGTTGAAGTATCATAAGTACTATACAGTATTTGTGTCCAATCTGTATGATATATTCAGTGGCTCATCTTTGACTAACAGTTGTATATCCCGTACAGATTGGCCACTCATAATTTATACATTAATTTATTGTGGATATGAAATAAGTAGAAAGTTGTTTGTCCCATGAATGTCAAAGGTTTGGTCAGTGGTTTTTCGACTGCTACTGCTAGTCTTCATCAGGCAGTGAGTAGACTGTAATGAAGGTAGATCTTATGTACTTGTCATCGGATTCCTTTTGAGGATCATTTTGCATTCTGATTGCAGTAGCAGTAAAAACGTTGCAGTCCAAACCTTCGACATTCATGAGACAAATGAATAACATACTATATATTTCATATCTACGATGAATAATGTTTATAATTTTATTATTAATATTGTAATATAGTAGATGGAAAACTAGCTACAGAGCTTTGAGTTGCTATCTTCAGTTATTTTTTACTCTGACGAAGGGCTAAAGCTTGAAACGTCAGTAAAGTTAAGTCAACATTTTTTACGGTGTTACAAATTTCATTATATTACCTATCTTCAGGTTTGAGTTGTCATTATTTGAATGTGCAGTAATAAATCTAGCATTCACCTTTATATCACAGACTGCAATGTGATGATTAGATGGTACTTATTATCACATAAATAATTCAACAATCACACACTACAACCACAACATAACAACCCACTCAAATAACGTGTTAATTGATATTATTATCATGTGAAGTGTGAAACTTTGAGTGTGTAATTGGAATCTAATTGATTTAACTATGAACTTAGGCTCTATAAACTTGAAATTATGTTGATCCTATCATAGATAAAGTTTAATGGATGTTAGGTAAATCAACAAGTGTTCAAAGACAAATTTTAAGTCCATAGTGTCATTCTGAAAACTAGTATCTATTTTAGCTTGAGTTGTACTTTAGAATAGTCGATTAGAAAAAAAAACCTTACATACACAGAATTAAAATAGAAGTTTAAAAACTTTACAAATATGGTTTCAAGAGTAGATAATTATTTGAATTACAAGATTTTTTCAAACAAAACTTTTAAAGCAAACCTTACTAAAGAGAAAATGAAATAACGATTATAATAAATACTGATTACATCTAAATACAACGATAACTTTCAGCAATCTAGTCACAACTTGTCGTCAAATATAAAACACAATTTGCTGATAAAAGGTAGGTTTATAGTCAGTCTAGTTTGATCGTGCACAATCTCTTAAGAAAACAACCTATATATAAAATAGATAATAAAGTCAAACTTTCGACGATTTTTTCCAGAAATCATACCGAAAAAAACATACTAGTAAACAAAATGGCAATACCTGGTCGAGACAGTATCGTATAAGGTTTGGAGTTGGGATTGAATAAGAAAGACAAAGATCCCTGTCCTTTGATGGCGTTTGAGATTGCTTCAGGCTTCACTCGAGGCTGTGGTCGTTGTTCTCCTAAGTTAGGCGCATAACTTTGTGCGCTGTTCGGCCGTCTTGTGTTAAATCCAGGATCGGTTGGAATCGTCCATGTTGAAGGCATATTCTAACGAACTTCGAGTCACTCAAGCATTTGGCGCCAAAAACTACCCTCTAAAACATTTAAACATCAAATTTCGAGGCTTGGCTAGCAATCAAGTGTATGTAATATCCTTTGGTAATGGCGATTTTGTAGTTCGAAGGCAGAAAAGTGTGTAAATTCCAAGTTTTTTCTCCTTTGTTTTCTTGTACCAAGTTGTCGTTTATTTTGTGGAGTTATGACACTTCCCGTGATCCTTTACTAGGCAACAGTGACGGTTGAATCGCGGGCTCGGAACACAGGGAACCCAAGCGACACTTCAATTTAGCGATTTTTCTCCGATAAAATTAATTAATGAATCGTTTTCTTTCATTCATTGTTTCATTTAACGATGTAACCCGTTTTAGACGATATTTTCTGTGAAAAATAAGAAAATAATTTGACAACACTTCATGCATATTTTTTTTAATGATATTTTTTTTTATCAAGTTTTACAGCAAGTAAAATTGTTTATTTATTTATTACAAGTTGATTTAAAAAATTATCCCAAACAGTTAGCCATAGGATAGTTAATGTCAAAACGTACCATTGCTATCATTAGAAAAACACAGAGCAGTAAAGCATTATTTAGACAATGCCTTTGGTAACCCTGTGGTGAGAAGGTAGAGAAAGACTTCGAACTAGTAGTAGTCGGTTAGAGTAACGTGCGAAGAATCAGTACGTTGACTTTCTATTTTGTGTATTAACCGACTATCGTACATCAGTTTTACTATACATTTGTTTCCCGGCTGAGAAACACTAAAACAGTCCACACTAGTTTAACTACTAGTTATCTTACATTTACAAAATGAATAAAACAGAAAATTTAAAATTTAAAGGTTCTTGTCCAGTGCACATGGTCGTCGGAAAATATTTCCTTTGATTCTGAACCACTTATTGGCAACTGAAAGTAGAAAAAATATGAGCGAATTAGTTTTGAATTTATTGGAGTGTTTATTATGCTCGCAAAGGACTACTGGGTAATTTTCTTACCCCATTTATTTCCGCACATTACGGGACATCCTGCGTGTAATGTACTGTAGTCCCCTTCGCCGGATCGCTTAAGGTTGAACCAGAACACGGCATCGTTCTGAAAGGACAGAAAATAGGGTCTTTAATTATCATCATCATCATTAATTATAATCATCATCATTATCAACACTATCACCACCACTACTCAACCATCATCATCATCATCACTCTACTTTCACTACTATATCAACATCAAGATCATCGCAAACATTAATATCATCATCACCATGGTCATCATCATCACCATTATCACTATGGTAATGGTTGTCATCATTATCATCACCAATATCATCATCTTGCATTGATTGTAACTACCATCATCATCATTTTCGTCATCGCTATCATTAAAAACGTCTGTCATCAACGTATGTCTTCGTCAGTGTCATCACCATCATCATCATCATCTATTGTTAACCAACCTTCGAGGGTAGTACTTGAACGCCTGCATGTAAAAATACCGTGGCTCCACCAGAAGGTACTTCATTTAACTGAAATGATAAACAATAGATACATCTTTTATAAAGATATACAAAGCAATAAGAAATTGTCTCTTTTTGTCAAAAATAAGGTCTCCGGAGTGAACGCGTACGGCCGCAAATGACGATTTATGCCTCTTTTGAAAAACAAATTCACTGCACAACACCAGCCCCTTTTAGTGAAGAAGAGTTTATATGATTTATGAAATTGTTCTTAGCAATCTAGAAAAAATAGTTGTATATGTTTTATACTTTTAGTTTTGACAACCGTTTTCTTTTTTCAACTAAGCGGCTAAAGCTCGAAACGTTAGTAAAGTTCAGTTTTTTTTTACGGTGTTACAAATTAATTTAAATTCTACATGTACTGCCTATATCGTTTATACCAAACACCGACGCAGCACTGATATACTAGTTGTTTACTCGCTAGTTCCCATTTTTTTTTTTAAATAGTTGGTTTTATTTGAATCCAATGCAGAATATTGCGTCTGATTCAACAGGCCTGCCCCTGGACCTTAAATCGCATTAAATCGCATTAAATCGCCTTAAATCGCCTTAAATCGCCTTAAATCGCCTTAAACCGCACTAAAACGCCTTAAAACTTCACTCGAAGTTTGGCCATATTTTCTTAAATCGCCTTAAATCGCTTTAAATCGCATTAAATTACGGCGATTTAAGGTCCAGGGGCAGGCCTCAACGAGCAGCAGGATTATTCATATATATATAGCATTTGGTCATTATGATTTCCCACCTAACGAAGTAATATTAATAGAACGCATAGGGAGCATAAATATTTACTTACGTAGATAAGAAGTGTCGCGATGCGGTTACCCTTGACTGGATCTCTTTCTATAGGAGTACCAGGATCCTGGAATGAAAACAATATCGTTGGTGTTGATGATGATAACGATGATGATTATAATCTATGATGGTGATGATAGTAATGATGATGGTGGTATTGATGATGATTATTATGATGATAATGATGAAGACGGCGATGACATTATTGACGATGATGATGAAGATGGTATTACGATGATAATGCTGATGATGATTATGATGATGATAATGATGAAGACGACGATGACAGTATTGACGATGATGATGACGTGGGTGATAATGCTGATGATGGTATTGATGATGATGGTGATGATGATTATAATTTATGATGGTGATGATAATGATGATGGTGGTGATTGATAATTATTATGATGATAATGATGAAGACGACGATGACAGTATTGACGATGATGATGACGAGGGTGATAATGCTGATGGTGGTATTGATGAAGATGGCGATGATGATTATAATAATGGTAATGATAATAATGATGATGGTATTGCATGATGGTGATTATGAAGACTGACGATGAGAATGGAATAGATGATGTTATTGATGATGATGGTGATAAGGATTATATTGATGGTGATGATAATAATGATGGTATTGCATGATGGTGATTATGAAGACTGACGATGAGAATGGAATAGATGATGTTATTGATGATGATGGTGATAAGGATTATATTGATGGTGATGATAATAATGATGGTATTGCATGATGGTGATTATGAAGATTGACGATGAGAATGGAATAGATGATGGTATTGTTGATGATGGTGATAAGGATTATATTGATGGTGATGATAATGATGATGGTATTGCATGATGGTGATTATGAAGACTGACGATGAGAATGGAATAAATGATGTTATTGATGATGATGGTGATAAGGATTATATTGATGGTGATTATAATGATGATGGTATTGCATGATGGTGATTATGAAGACTGACGATGAGAATGGAATAGATGATGGTATTGATGGTGATAAGGATTATATTGATGGTGATGATAATGACGATAGTATTGCATGATGGTGATTATGAAGATTGACGATGAGAATGGAATAGATGATGTTTTTGATGATGATGGTGATAAGGATTATATTGATGGTGATGATAATAATGATGGTATTGCATGATGGTGATTATGAAGACTGACGATGAGAATGGAATAGATGATGGTATTGATGATGATGGTGATAAGGATTATATTGATGGTGATGATAATGATGATGGTATTGCATGATGGTGATTATGAAGACTGACGATGAGAATGGAATAGATGATGGTATTGTTTATAATGGTGATAAGGATTATATTGATGGTGATGATAATGATGATGGTATTGCATGATGGTGATTATGAAGACTGACGATGAGAATGGAATAGATGATGTTATTGTTGATGATGGTGATAAGGATTATATTGATGGTGATGATAATGATGATAGTATTGCATGATGGTGATTATGAAGACTGACGATGAGAATGGAATAGATGATGGTATTGATGATGATGGTGATAAGGATTATATTGATGGTGATGATAATGATGATGGTATTGCATGATGGTGATTATGAAGACTGACGATGAGAATGGAATAGATGATGGTATTGATGATGATGGTGATAAGGATTATATTGATGGTGATGATAATGATGATGGTATTGCATGATGGTGATTATGAAGACTGACGATGAGAATGGAATAGATGATGGTATTGATGATGATGGTGATAAGGATTATATTGATGGTGATGATAATGATGATGGTATTGCATGATGGTGATTATGAAGATTGACGATGAGAATGGAATAGATGATGGTATTGATGATGATGGTGATAATGATTATATTGATGGTGATGATAATGATGATGGTATTGCATGATGGTGATTATGAAGATTGACGATGAGAATGGAATAGATGATGTTATTGATGATGATGGTGATAAGGATTATATTGATGGTGATGATAATGACGATAGTATTGTATGATGACGATTATGAGATTGACGATGAGAATGGAATAGATGATGTTATTGTTTATGATGATGCCTACCCCAAAATCAACGTGTTGCTCATACTGTCCTCCCATTCCATAGTTGCCGACCTATACGTACAAACAGCAAAAAGGTATTATAAGTTGTTATAATGCCTTTCTGCTGGCCTGTCTACCTGTCTTTTCTTATATATGTCTTTATATATGTCTTTGCTTATATGTATTGTATGTATGTATTTCTGCCTGTCTAATATATCTTTCTACATATATGCTGTCGGTTTGTATGTAAGTGTCTGTCTGTCTGCCTTTCTGTGTGCCTACTTTTATATTGTATTTCTGTATGTCGCTGTCTATTTGTATGTCTGTGTGATTTACCTCTCTACCTCTATGTCTGCCTGTCTGTCTGTCTGTCTGCTTGTCTTTTCTTATATAATTATATATTCCTGTATGTCATTGTCTGTTTGTCTATCTGTTTGCCTGTCTATCTGTTTGCCTGTCTATCTGTTTGCCTGTCTGTCTGTCTGTCTATCTGTGTGATTTATCTCTCTACCTCTATGTCTTTCTGTCTGTCTGCTTGTCGCTCTCTGTCTTTTCTTATATAATTATATATTTCTGTATGTCGTTGTCTGTTTGTCTATCTGTTTGCCTGTCTATCTGTTTGCCTGCCCTATCTGTTTGCCTGTCTGTCTGTCTGTCTGTCTGTCTATCTGTGTGATTTATCTCTCTACCTCTATGTCTTTCTGTCTGTCTGCTTGTCTGTCTGTCTTTTCTTATATAATTATATATTTCTGTATGTCGTTGTCTGTTTGTCTGTCTGTCTGTCTGTCTGTCTGTCTGTCTGTCTGTCTGTATGTCGTTGTCTGTCTGTCTGTATGTACCTGTAGGTGTTCAGCACAATGATAATCCAATCCCGCCATAACGGATGCTCGGTAGTTCACCCTGGCAACAACGTCGTCCATATGGTTGTCCAGCCATGCACTGAAACCAACAATACACAAATCCAGTGGTTGCTTCGAAACGCAAAAACCATTAATAATTCATGAGAAATTAACAAAAGAAATCATAGCCGTGAAGGTTGTATTTTAGATACAAAATCGTCCTGATTTGAATAAGTTCTAACTTGAATTTTTTCGACAAAATTTACTTTTATCTTGACAATTTTAGTACAAGATGAACGAACGAACGTTGGAGTTTTATAGGTACTATACAACATTCGCTTCCGTTCTCCCGTATGTTCGTATGTTCCGTATGTTCCGTATGTTCTCTCTTTGTCAAAGTGGTAGGGGTGATCGGCGTACCTTTTAGGGTTGAAAACTGATTTACTGTGCGTACCTTTTAGGGTCCTTTTAGGGTTCAGACTAAGCAGTTATGCAATGAATCCGTTACTTTAAGGGTGATTTTTATTCTGCTTTGTTGCTAAACTAAGCTTGGCTGGCAAGAACATCGTACATCCGTACCTTTTAGGGGTTGAAATCAGCAAGGTTTTAACAGTTATTTTAATCGGTGCGTAGACTACCTTTTAGGGGTCGTTTTCAAAACCTCCGCCAATCACCCCTACCACTTGGACAAAGGGAGTAACCCATCCCCCCCTCTCCCAGATGATAGTGCATTGAATTGTCAACCACATAAGCACCAAACAATTACTCCCTTCTCAACATTGCCAAGGGGGTGGGGGAGTAGCAGAATTACAGAAGTGATCGATATAATGACTTTATCACAGTCATGCCAGCACTTTTAGGGGTCGCTTTTGAAATGTCCAAAGAACATCTCCGCATTTTCCATATATGGGAGTCTCCCCCATCACTCGAGTAACCCACCTCCACCCCACCTACGGGGAACCTGTGTGAGTCTCTAGCGAGACGTCGATCAACTTTACATAACACTTATCCTTATCCTTATTTAAAATAGTCGATTTTTACAAACCTCTTTGCTACTCTGTAGTCGGCGTTTTCAAGTTTTTCCGTTTTGGGGTTAAATACTGTGGCTCGAGATAACTGGAATAGACAGAAGACATAATTAAAATAGAAAGATGTAATTGTTTGAGTGGACCTGATTCAGCGGAGTATCCTCGGGAAACCAGGGGTTATATTCTGTCACTCGTTTCTCGCTCCCTGAAAAAAAAAACCCTGGGCAGGGAGCGAGAAACGAGTGACATAATATTGGTTCCCGAGGATGGACTCAGAGAGGTAAGAAAAGCATCAGCCAATCTACTGCAGGCAACGGAGCCAGAAAGCAATCAATTATATCAATCAACCAATCAGCTTATCAAACGACTTTATAAAAACCCTCGAACAAACAAATACTCCAGTTTTTCTGAGAGAAGGCGCATTTCTACAGACTGAGCCTCGATTTTTTGTCAAAATATTCACAAATTCCAAGCAAAGCACAAACAAATGTCATCGCTTGACAATCGAAAACAGGCTATCCCTGTGCAAATGCTCCTTTTGTTAAACAGTACAGCGGTGCTAGATAACATGAAACTGGTCTATTGACAGACCGACAGACAGACAGACAGATATAGTTACCAGGGGAGTTGCAAGTTCCTTGATTCTCGTCGCTTCATTATCTCTGAGAAATTCTCTAACCATATATATTTTTGGTTTTGCACTGATTTGCTCAATCTTGAATGGCTTAAGGATAAGGCGAGGATCATGGTTGCCATGAAACCAACACGTCAATTGACTCGTGTCTTGACTATGATTCACCTGTAAGGGATGAAAACAATAATCAGTTATCGATAACACCTACTCCGGGCCAAGAAGTCGCCCTAAGGGGTGTGGACCATTTGACTTTTGAGGGGGGGGGGGGGGGGGGGTGATTTGGTCCGTGCAGAAATTGTTTTTTAGCCCGCTGGCATACGCACGGAATTTATTTTATAGAACAGCAAAGATTTCAGTGGCGATTTTGGCTTGCAGGAAATTTTTTTTTCAAAATCATCCAACCACCCCCCACCCCCTCAAGAGTTAAATGGTCCACCCCTAAGACGTCTTAAGAGATTTTGAGGAATAATGGGGGCGATCTAGGGCAACTTTGGGCATCTTAAGGCGTTTAAGGGCGACTTTTGGGCCAGGAGTAGACTCTTGGATAAATCGTTGCTTTTGAGTCTGTATGCATACCGCACTAATCATAAACAACTATGCAACATGTATAGAAGCTAAGACAGAAATGATGAAAAGGCTATTGTATCCAAGAAGCGTTTCAAGAAGAGGTCCCCTATTCAATAGCGATAACGATAACGATAATGCATGATAACGATGATGATAATGATAATGATGATAATCAATTAAGATAACGATAATGATATTGATCGATAATGATAGCGATAATGATCAAGACAATGATAACGTTAATGACATATAATCGTGCGTAATAATGATCAAAATAACGATATAATAATAGTGATAACGATAATGATAATGATAATGTACAAAATAAGTTTAATATTAATGATAACGATCAAGATAATAATGATAATGATATGACCCGAAGATAACGATAATGATAACGACAATGATACCGATAATGATAACGGTAACGATAACGATAACGGTAATGATAACGACAATGATAACTCATCACGATAACGATGGACAACATTATTACCTCCACTGGTTTCCCCTGGCATAGTCTTGAATACGTTGAGTTAATAAACTCCTTTGTAGACACAGACTCATTTCTTGCAACCATCTGTGCCGGCGTAAATGGCGTCTCGTGCTCAACAATATGACTATAGTGAATCTCGTTATTTTGATATTTGACCTCGTATGGAGCTGAAAAAGATAATGATAATATGAGCAATTATGGCACAGTTGGTTATTGCGCGGCATTCTGTGCGAGAGGTCCCGAGTGATTCCCAGTGGCCTCGCATCCTTGTTTCGACTTCTCTCCTTTCCGTGTAGCTTTAAGTAGCTTTAAATACCCGTAAAACGGAGCACTGATGGAGAGGGGGGAGTAAAATGAGCACCGTCGGCCTCAAGTTTATCAGTCTATGACTGTCACGAGTTACCGACGTTAATTAAGGTTACTTTACTTTATTTTATACTGCTGATATCATAATAGGGGTAATGATGAAGATGATGTTAATGGTGATTTTGAGTAATGATCGTGATAATGATCGGATGATGGTTATTATGATACATATAAGAATGGTGGTTGTGATGATGATGAGGATAATGGTGAATGTGTTGATAACACTGGTGGTGTTGGCCGGTGATATGATGGTGATGATGATGATAGTTATGAAGAAGATGATAATGATGGTAATATAATGATGATAGTGACGATAATGATTATAATGGTGGTAGTGCTGATGTTGATGGCGATGAAGATGGTGATAATGGTGTCGGTGATGATGATGATTGCGAAGAGTGATAGCCGGTAATAATATATGCAATTGTGATTCGCGTGAGTATGATTTCGATTAAGATCGACCATCATCATTAAGCTGATTAATTAACAGTTCGGTTACTTGCCAGATTTGGCAATATTTTGGACATTGCTTTTGTCCAATCACGTTCGAGATTTCACAAAACAGTATCAAATAGCATAACAACCAAAAGATGTTGAAATGTGTGAGCGATCAATAATAAGAACCTAAATTAATTAAAATTGATTGATTAAAATTAGGATTAGTACCGTATGTTGATCATCAGTGATACCGGTTCTGTTTCTTAGATATCTATGATACGTACCAAACCTAATGAGTTCTCTAGTAATATTCAGAGCTTTTTCATTGTTGCCAGTCTGCAAAAACATAAAGGTTATTCAGGATATTTTCACTAAATATATAATAAGTACATTTACATTTACGTTAAATTTACTGAATGTTCGATTTTCATGGTCCATGAAATTCAGTCTCCAGCGCGCTGCATGCTGGTAAGTGACCATGGGTCTTTAATTTCAGCGCATTTGATGTGACGTCATCAAAACGCTAAAATCTAAACTATAAATCGCAGAAGGCTGGATATTCGAATCGAAATTCACGTCACGCAACATTGTCACACGTTTTCTAGAGCTGTAAAAAGATGTAAATTTATAAACGAAATTGATTGTTGATTAAACTTTTCACCTCTGATGCGTTTTGGTTTGAGTTAAATTGTATTTTCGACGCCTGAACTTTTGTCCACAAACTGTACAACAACATGGCGGCTCCATACATTCTTACCAAAAAAATAGCATATAAAATAGTTCATATCTTAACAGCAAAAACTCGGTTTACTTGGATTTTTGCAAAATTACAATGTTTTACTCTCACGTGTATATACTCTTATTATGCCTGAAATATTTTTGATGACGTCAATGAAAACCGAGAATTGTTAAATTTGCGCTATAGAAATAAATATTATATTATTAATATTCAGCGTCGTAGTTTTGTACGAGTCAAATCCAAAGGTGCCCATCCCCCCCCCGGGCAAACCCCGGGCATTTGACAAGACTTGGGTTCCGTATAGTGGGGAATTTGACGCCGATTAGCTACTTGAACGGGCGGGCATTTGACGAGTGTCGGCCATCTTTAAAAATACCCAGAAAGCATTGGAGTCCTAACCACAGGTAGCCCATGATCAGGCAAAAGTCACACGGGAACGGAAACGAAAAGCAAAGAATTGATAGATAGTTTTTCCTTGTTATACACCTATCTCAAAAAACGTCAGAAAGAATTGGCGATTGACAAACAGCGATTGCAAAGGAGCTCTGGGTACTGTTCTTTCACAAGTAAAATTAAATTGACGAAGTATAAATGCTTGTCTTTGTGTTTTAGAGTCGAAAAGTGCAAAGAAAATCCAAGTTATTTCAGTTTTTAAGATAGATTTGTGAATTATATCGAGATCCATCTTTCGGTCGTGCAATCACCAATCAAAAATTGCCAATAACCATTCTCTTCTTCAACGTTTTTTGAAATTTCCCTTCATATTTGATTGTACAAGTTTTGTCTACCATGTTCATGAGACGTCATGTAGTAGAAGGAAGTTTAAGTATTTTCTTTTCTACTTAAAGTAAAATTTGAGTTTATCACTGACTCGAGCTCGAGGGGCGGGCATTTGACCATTCTGTTGTTTCAATAGTGGGGCATTTGACTGTTCAGTTTGCCCAGATGGTGGGGAATTTGACCAATTTTTTTTCAAAAAGTCAAATGCCCGGGGGTTTGCCCGGGGGGGGGATGGGCACCTTTGGATTTGACTCGTACATTTCTACTTACCAAATATTCGACCCACGCTAGATATTCCAAAAGACTCGCTAATGTCGTGCTCCCATCGTACCCAGGTTTTTTAACCAATCGGATCCCTTCTTCTATCCACTCACGTGATCTCATAAATTGATGTGATTTGTATGCCGCTGAGCCGAACTCATAACAGTCATCAGCGGTCATCGGTGTGGTCGCCAGGCAACCTGGTATGTGTCCGTCCACAATTGACCGTGTCGTTAGGTTGTATGTGTTTTGTAGCCTTACAATAGCGGCTATAGCACCAAAAAAATCGACGTTGTCTTTGGTAGGTATCTTAGTATTAGTCTTGTTTAACAAGTCCATCAAATCTGGATTTGGAAAAAACAGAATGGGTTAATAGATGGATGGATGGATGAATAATGAATTAAATGATGGACGGACGGACGGACGGTCGATTGAATGGATTGATTAAATGAATGGATGTATGGATGAATAATTGATTGAATGAATGAATGGATGGATGAATAATTGATTGAATGAATGAATGGATGGATGAATGATGCAATGAATGGATGGATGGATTAATAATGAATGATATAGAATAGAATAAAATATAGAATAGAATAGAATAGAATAAATAGAATAGAATAAATAGAATAGAATAGAATAAATAGAATAGAATAGAATAGAAAATAATAGAATAGAATAAATAGAATAGAATAGAATAGAAAAGAAAAGAATAGAATAAATAGAATAGAATAGAATAAATAGAATAGAATAGAATAGAATAGAATAGAAAAGAATAGAATAAATAGAATAGAATAAAAAACGAATAGACTAGAATAGAAAATAATAGAATAAAATAAATAGAATAGTATAAAATAGAATAAATAGAATAGACTAGACTAGAATAAAATAGAATAGAATAGAATAGAACATAATAGAATAGAATAAATAGAATAGAATAGAATAAATAGAATAAATAGAATAGAATAAAATAGAATAGAATAGAATAGAACATAATAGAATAGAATAAATAGAATAGAATAGAACATAATAGAATAGAATAAATAGAATAGAATAGAACATAATAGAATAGAATAAATAGAATAGAATAGAATAGAATAAATAGAATAGAATAAATAGAATAGAATAGAATAAATAGAATAGAATAAAATAGAATAGAATAGAATAGAACATAATAGAATAGAATAAATAGAATAGAATAGAAAAGAATAAATAGAATAGAATAGAAAAGAATAGAATAAATAGAATAGAATAAAATAGAATAGAATAGAATAAAATAGAATAAACTGAATAGAATAGAATAAAAAAAGAATAGAATAGAATAGAAAACAATAGAATAGAATAGAATAGAAGGAATAGAATAGAATAGAATAGAATAGAATAGAAAACAATAGAATAGAATAGAATAGAATAGAATAGAATAGAATAGAATAGAATAGAATAGAATAGAGTAGAGTAGAATAGAATAGAGTAGAATAGAATAGGATATGATAGAATAGAATTGAACAGAATAGAATAGAATAGAATAGAAGAGAATGGAATACAAAACAATAAAATAGAATAGAACAGAATGGAATGGAATGGAATGGAATGGAATAGAATAGAATTACAGTTTAACAGTAAAAAATACAATAAATTAATTGCTATGGTTATGAGCACGAAAATTTAAGCTTGAGTTATATACATTCTGCAGGGAATTGCTTATAAATCGACTTCAAACACTCAGTATAGTCCGAAATTTTTAATTTCAACATTGGCAATTTTGCCACGCATCCGTATTTGACTCTCAGGTTAGCCTGGTTAGCCTATGTTGCCGACGGTCTTCAGAGTTGCGTGGAAGAGAGAAAAAAAATTTAAATTGTTGATACTTATGAAACAGCTGTTTACTGGTATTTCGGAAATAATTTGCATATCAGTATCAGATATAATAAAACCACAAGCTACAAAATGTGTACTGTAAATACTATATCACAAGACAGACACTGAACTAGCTAATTAACGCTTATAGTTGTCAACTCCATAAATTTTTTGACCCGCAACTTTGTTTTAATGTTTCAGTGAAAACCTCTACACGGTATAAAAGGGAGTGGTATAGTACTTACTGACGTTTCATCCGTTAATTCTTAATTAATTCGCCGGAGTACGGTAAAAGTGGTAACTTATACACCGTATAAAAGTGAGTTTTGTTACTGACGTTTAGGACATTGAATGTATATATTTCAAATTAAGTTTCAATTACCTCCTATATTAAGTTAAAAAAGAATGCCACTCACATTTTAAAAGTAAATGCAGGAAACATCATAAAGATAGTAATAGAACAAAAACGATAAAAAGTAGAATATCAAAGTGTGTGTGTGTGTGTTTTTTTTGTTATTCGTGATCGAGAGTAAAGCTTATACAGCGTATAAAAGAGAGTGTTACTTACTGACGTTTAGGACGTCAATATACTTCGTCGCAAGGAATTTAAAGTAGTAACTTAAACACCGTATAAAAGAGAGTGTTACTTACTGACGTTTAGAACGTTAATCCTTCGTCCGAGTAAAAATGGTAACTTATACACCGTATAAAAGAGAGTCAGTTACCTACTGACGTTTAGTACGTTAATCGTTTGTCGAGGTAGAATTCTAATTCCTCGATATTTAATTTAATTTCAATCAAAAACTCCACTGAAAACGCTTGCAATTTTCATGCCTGTGAGCCTCCTTACCTTGATATTGCTTTCCTATTTTGATTAGGTTATCAAGCCTCCCCCATCCATCAGTAAATCTCTTGATGATAGCGTACGCATTGATTGGACTATCCAAGTAACGACTACCCTGATCTTTGGCTGCCTGCGTTTGATTGTGAACGAGTTGTGCAAACTCTTTAGTTCGTACGTATGTATCGCTACTAGCAGTAATATAATTATCTAGAGATTCTTCTAAGCTTTTTTCCATTGTAATCAAGTTTTTCATGTGCTCCATTGATTCGAATACAAAGGCATGGGTTAATGTTGGAGTTAGGAATAAAATGATCAATCCAAAAGACGCCATATTGGTTGTGCTGTAAGCCGTAATCGAGCGCTCACTTAGAGCGAATCCTTCACTTCTCTCGATGTCTTTGCTTCACTGTAGAATAGATAATTCAGTTTTTCTTTGTACTCTGGTTTATTTATTTTGAAAAGCACACCTTTCAGATAATTAATTATTTAAAAGCTGCTATACAATATACTAATTTGAGTTTTCTGAACAAAAAAAGTTCCAATACTTTTTTTTGAAGAAATTACAAAAATTATGATTTACAAAATCCAAAAAAAATATACTCTTGAAGTGATTTTTTACCGCTTTTTCAATTTGTTTGTAAAATTATTTGATGTCAACCAACTGGTGCATTGCGGGTAATCTGATGCAAATTACGTAACAGGTGTTGTTGTTATGGTAACTGTAATAACGTTGCTATGAGCCACCTGTTCATCTGTTGACTAATTACGACGAGTTCGTGAGACTATATACACGATTTGGTCGGTTTCGCAGAGATAAGAAAAATAAAATTCAAAAACAATTTGAATTCTGATTAAAAAGCGTACAATTTTAGTATTAATTTTAGTATTACAGCGATTTCCAAAATGCCAACCGGGTTGTCCGTAGGCTAGCCTGCTCAAAAACCCTTCTCCTTCCACGGAGAGCATATGGCCCAGCAGGCTTCTATGTGGGCTGCTTGTACACGTAAGAGAAATGTACTTTCTTATCAACACTCCCACACCAAACGATTTGTTTGATCTTATTTTTAAAACCCCTCTATCCTTCCCCTCACTTAGAACCACTTATAACAATGCGATGGGATGAATCATAGGCACGCTAGCCTATCCAATAAACAGTTACTGGCAGTTTCCAGTGGGTTATAACATATGTAAGGGAGGACTCCCTTAAAAAACGGATAGGGGTGCTCGACGGATGGTTTTAAAATGACCCTAAAAGGTACGCACAAATTAACTCAGATACTGATTTCAGACCCTAAAAGGTACGACCACATTTAAAAATGTTTTCAATATGTAGAATCTGAAGTTCGAAAACTGACCCTAAGTAAAAGGTACGGTGCCAGTTCGAGATCCTAAAAGGTACGCAAGGGTCTTATTTTCGACCCTAGCTAAAAGGTCCGTCGAGCACCCCTATCCGTTTTCTAATGGAGTACCCCCCGGGCTGGCTGGCGTCAGTCCGCCATGAAATGATAACACTAGCACTCTCTTGATTATAATACAATGAAAATTATACAAGAAAATGTCCTGTCATTTTTTATAATAAAACACATTAATTAGGATGTTTTACTTATTTTAATTAATCGATTCCCCTTCCTCATGCAGTTTTCCAAACTTTTATGTTTATTTTCCGACTTTCACCGCTGTGCCCCCGGGGCAGTTACCAACCTCAAAATTATTTCTGATTACATACATATTTTGCATTTTAATAATCTTCAAAAACTTAGTTTACAGCATATATTTTTTTTTGTTTCGTATTTTTGTTGAGTTAAATTAAGCTATATTATATAAGATGTTTATTTTGAGACTCTAAGTAAACGAACACGGACAAACATATGCGAAATGCAAACAGTAAATGCAAATACTATAGATCAAGACCAAGACATCCTCTGGTTTCAAGAGTCCCGGGCACTATAGCTGATATATTACAGTGCTGCTAATTCAACCGGGGCCACCTCAAGTTTATTAGCCAAT
This sequence comes from Metridium senile, assembly GCA_949775045.1. Classification (NCBI taxonomy): domain Eukaryota; kingdom Metazoa; phylum Cnidaria; class Anthozoa; order Actiniaria; family Metridiidae; genus Metridium; species Metridium senile. The sequence goes on along the minus strand of OX459101.1, from coordinate 4,362,497 downwards.
CACGTTTGAGCTTAAGAACAAAAGATATCTACTTTGTCTCCTTATCAGCCAATCAAATTATAGGCGCGAATTGACTTGACGGATCGTCTATGTCTGGTTCTTTTGTTCTTAAGCTCAAACGTGATTGGTTAATAAACTCGGGGTGGCCCCGGTTGAATTAGCAGCACTGTAAAATCCGCATTCGGCCGCATACACTCAATAAAACCCCTCTAAAATTAAATTTTCAAAGCTTGTCTTGAAATTTTAACCGTAGATGACAAGTCAAAGGGTTTTGATTTACCTCATTCCATCGTAAAATCGTGAATTTGTGCACGTTTTAAGAGATGGCATTCATCAAAGAGCAAAGACTACATTATTCAGTGAATACAATGTCCCTCTGTTGGCTGTAGATCAATAACACATTGGTGAGAGTACATGTAAGGAGAATATCCTTTCTAATCAATACTCCCTTACAAACAAACTTGTCATATCTCCCTTTTAGAAATGTATATTAATTGCCTTAGAACTTAAATGTAAGTATTTAATACAAGTTATATTTTAAGGATTTTTTATAGGCAAGATATGATTTTTTTAATGAGTTTTTGTGGTCGAGCTAAAATTAAAATCTCCCTATACTGTCACCCAGTCACGGACGTCTGACAGTTAGCACTTATAGCCAAAAGATGTTTCGTATCTCTTCACAACTCTAAGCTGCACGCTCTAGTCCGTTACGAAAATGGCTAGCTTTTGGTCTTTAAGCTTTCTAGCAGTCTTCCTGACTCTTAATGTAGTTAACTGTGAACAATTTACAGCATTAGTAGACCTACAACACTTAGTTTATCGCGAGAGAGAAATGAAAACTGCTTTGAAGGACTACATTGCTCTGGAAGAAACCCGTCTCTCCGTGTTGAAAAACTTTCTGGGAAATGTCGAAAAAGCCCATAGTTCTATCCTTGATGATAATATCGAGGGATTTTTAGGGCATCCTGTGAATTCATACGTTCTAATCAAGAGATTTTACAATGAGTGGCCAAACATGGAGAAGACGATACAACACGACAACAGCGAAGGTAGAGTGAAAATACTTTTTATGAATGAAAGATTTTTAAATATCAAACTTTGCTAAACTATTATATTATTCTACTTTATTATTATACATAGTATATTATTATATATATCTAGATCAATTGCTTCTCAGCACAGCCGTTCTTGAGTTATCATGAGTGATCATACATTGTATTTAAAGGTTAAGTTTGTTCATTGATAATTTACTACCAAATGAATAATCCAAATATCTCGAGTGATATTAATGCCTAAAGAAAATTATTATTGATCAACCAATTGATATCTATTGAAATAGTTAATTCATTTTTGCCTTTCTTACAATGTTTTGCTTTAAATATCGTTTTACGTTATAATTAAAGCGTGATTTTTACTGCTGTTTTTTCTAAAGTTTTTTTTGGCGTGTCCGGATGCTTCCAAATTAAAACTTAAAGACTTACACGTCAGCTAATTTCTAAACTAATCTTTTTAGTTCTTCCTCTTGTTAATTGTGCTATTGACATTTGAAACCATTTAAGTTATTGAAAAAGCAATTGTTTACTTTTACGAACCTCTCTTCACGGGAAGCAGGAAAAATAACATGTCTGTATTGTGAAAACAAGAATTATATCATGTAATTACCATAATTTATTAGGGTTTTCTACAAAAAGACGATTTTTTTTAAATCTTATTTTTTTTCAATAAAAATGGAAATAAAAAAAATAAAAAATTGATAAATGATTTTAAAAATCCCTCTAATCAGAAGAACTTTGCTAATACAATTTAATAAGAAAACTAGCTAAAAGAAATTACAACGTTTCGTTGTCATCGCAACAACATTATCAAGTAAATATTTCTGTCTTTGCACCATCATTTACTTGATAATGTTGTCGCGATGACACAAAAACCTTGTAATTTATTTTCGCTAGTTTTCTTATTAAATTAGATTTAAAAAATGAACAAAGAAATTAATAATAATATGGTTGAACGAATGAGTGAATGAATATATGAATGAATGAAAATATATGATTAAATAGCCAACAAGAGTGAGATTAAATTTATAAAATCACATAATTATAAATGAATGAGTAAATAATTAGATAAATGAAGGAATGAATGAATAAATAAATAAATGTTTGAACGAATATGTGTGAATGAATAAATTAATGAAAATAAATGATAAATTAGCCAACAAGAATGGAATAAAAGCACTTAATTATAAATAAATGATTAAATAAATGAAGTAATAAATAAATGATCGAACAAACAAATGAATGAGTGAATAAATGAATATTTAAAACAAAACATCTAAGAAGAATGAAATAAAAATAAGTAAATGAATGAAAGAATTTAAATGGGTCAAATATGATGTAAATGTTTTAAACTTTTCAATGAAAAGTGATAGCAACTTATTTATTTAAACAATTTATTTATTATTCTGCGATCAAAATAACAAAAATCTATAAAAAAGGAACTGAGAATTATAATAATTAATAAGACTCCATCCACACTAAGCCAGATTTAATTTGAATGGAGCTTTATTTCTAATCCACACGTACAACTGTATCCAAAATATATTGTTCTCCCAAAATAGAACTTTTTGAAAATAGTAGAGCGGATAATGAACTTGAAAATGACCTGTTTACATGGTTTCAAGGCATTTGTTTTCAATCTTATCTGGTACATAGTGTGGATGGGGCCTGGTTCACACAAGCTACATAAGCATATATAAAGCAACATACACAGACTCAGTGAAGCATTTCTTGAATAGCTAGTGTGAGAAGACAAGTATGGCTAATGAGTGCAAAGCCCAACTGAGTCTGTGTATGTTGCTTGTGTTGCTTATGCTACTGGTGTGAACCATGCAGGCTTGAAGTTTAAAATTTGTATATATATGATTATATGATATGTATTCAAATCCAACAATGATTTATTGAATTTCTATAAAATGTTTACAAACAGTAGTTCTTAATTGTTTTGTAAGTAATAGATAATTATTTATTTATTTATTTATTTTGTTATTGTTATTTATTTCAATAAAAATTAAATTTAATAAAAAAAAAAGTAATAGATAATTCCTTTCTGTTGGATACTAATAATCCTTTTTCTTAAGTTTTTAAAATATTACAAATTTAGTGAATTTAATTTTATCAAACACAAAAATAAAATTGTGAAACAGATTTTATAGTGAATTCAATTGAATCTGATCTCACATAAAAAGAAAATTGTGTAGTAATTTTGTAGCTATATGTATATTGCTTGCCTGCAAAGTTATTTCAATTGGTATTTTGATAGTTTACATTTAGTTAATATAAAAAAGAGCTGAAAAAAGTATTTTTAGTCTTATATGAAATAAAATATTGGCTTTGATATTTAGGCTTTAAGTTCTTTTAAGAACTAAGCCTAAAAAAGCTTCAGTACCAAAAAATTTCACCATCCATTATTATAATAGCTTTGGTCAGCATTTCTTTTAACAGCTGAAGAAGTCACATTTGTCCTAAATTATACTACAAGTGCCATATGAACTGCTTATGAAATGAGGTCTTTAAATGTTTTGTACATTTTTTAATTCCCAAGATGTCACAATATATATATTGAAGGCGGTTTTAGTGAGCTTGAAACATTTAGATGTCATTACCGTCAGAGGGGCTTCTTAAACTCCTTTCAGCTTGAACATTGTTTTGCAGGAAACATACAATATTCTAGAGGGCGTTTTATGTGCAATCAATATCTTTTAGACATAGCACAATAAGGCACAATAAGGTAGTGAAGTGATCTTATCCTGTGTTGAGTAGCTAAAAAGGCTTTGAAATTAGTTTATAGACTGAATTGAAATAGGCTGTACAATTTTAATAACTATTGCTCTTGACTGCATGGCTAGCCTGGTGTTCACGTTAAAACACAATTAAGTTTTCACATGTATGCGAGGCTAGCCAGTCAAATACAATAGTTATTAAAATTGGACGCCATATTTCGATTCAGTGTATAGTTAAACTCTAAATAATACATATATAATAAATAATAAAATAAATAAATAATATAATTATATGTTATTTTTATAGAGAATGCAAACAATATAACTGTGAAACACAAAAACTAATTAGTCGAAAATTAGTGAAAAATAGTTGAAGCGTGAATAGACTAAATTTAGTGTGCACGTGCAATCAGCCAAGTGTCCTAGCTAGCGCACAATACGCATTCGCGGTTCAGTGATCACACTAAATTAACAATAGACTAATTTAGTGAAATTTAGCAAAATTAGTTTTTGTTAATGTTTCACGGTTATATTGTTTGCACTCTATTACACAATATTATAAATAATATTGTTGAACCATAAGAGTGGTACAGTAGACTATAAAGTTAAATTATATAATCATGCTATCTCTTAGGGGTTAACAATCACCTGTGCCTTTTCCCTTTTAAAAGGACAAATTCTAAAGAATAGATTTCACGATATTATACATAATAATGTTGGACCATAAGAAAGAACGGTGGATTATAAATGTTTTATATAATCTTAAAAAACTCATGAATAATTAATGAGACATTTTCAAAAGAAACCATGTCTTGACCATGACAAGTGTTGTAAATCTGATACAACACTAGTGTTGTATTCCTGATTTGCATAAGTTTTAACCTGTAATTTCTTGGCGAGATTTACTTTAATCTTGAACATTTTGGTAAAATATGAAAGAGCTAACCTAGACGTTTTTTAAGTCGTTTACAACATTCGCGTCCGTGTTGTATCAGCTATACAATCGCGCGCCTTTGGCTTGAGATTGTATCTGCCGATACAACACGGCCGCTCATGTTGTCAACATTACATGCTATCTCTTAGTAGTTAACAGACATCTGTGCCTTTTCCCTTTTAACAGCTAGGACAAATTCTAAAGAATATATTACATGCTATCGAGGCTGAGGTTGATCAACCAGAACCTAGATGTATACACCTATTTCAATTAAAGTTGTCCATCTGGAATGGTTGATCTGAGACCGATAGGAATTGTGGGAGTTCATTAAATTTCAAATACATTGTTTTAATCACACTTGAATGGTGCTGAATTACAGATAACAGTATTTCAGAAGTAAACATTAATATTCATGTGTGATTATAATAGTGCATTTACAGTTTAACGAGCTCCCACAATTCCTATCGGTCTCAGATCAACCATTCCAGATGGACAACGTTAATTGAAATAGGTGTATAAAGGTCTGGGCAAATGGTTTCAACATTTGCTTCAACATCTGTTCGATTTTGTTGAATGGCAATGTTCAAGCGCTATTTTAGAGTTTAAAAACTATTTCAACATCAATTCAACACATTTCAACAATGTTGAAAGAGTTTAAAAGCGTTTAAGCATTGCCATTCAACAAAATCGAATGTTTGTTGAAGCAAATGTTGAAACCGTTTGCCCTAGCCTTACCGGTATAATCATTATCATTACATGTCCTTTTATGTTACGTACGTTGCTGTGAAATGGTCTATTCATTCAAGTTGATAATAGATTCAATTTCATGATCAGTGGTGTGAATTTAAGGTTTGTTGATGAGATTTTTCATTTCACAGGTGTCATTCAAGCACTAGAGAAACACAAAGAAGATTACTCTACGAAAGAAGACTTTGATGGTGCGATATCCGCATTACTTAGATTACAGGACACCTATAGAATTCCACCAAAATTATTTGCGGAAGGACGACTCCCAAAAGTACGACAGATGCCCCGCATGACAGTGCGTGACTGTTACGAAGTTGGTCGATATGCGTACCTCAATAATGATATGTTTTACACAAAAGCATGGATGACAGAAACACTGAGAAAAATTAAAATGAATGAGGATTTAGATGGTGTTTCTGTGTTTGATGTTTATGATCATTTGGCTTTTGCTGAATGGCAGGTAAGATAACTGTATTGAAACTGTATTTATCAGGGCACCTGAAAAAGTGTGGAAAAAAACTTGGGAAAGTGCGGAAATTTTAGCAAATAGTGCGGAAAAGTGTGGAAAGGCTAATTTGGAAAACGATAAATGGGATGTTCGGGAAATAGTGCGGAATCGCACCCTCATTGTGCTAGCAATGATGATAATGCATGATGGCGGTGATGATGATGATGATAATAATGCTGATGGCATTGCTGCTGATGTTGATGGGGGTGATGATGATGATAATAATGCTGATGGCGTTGCTGCTGATGTTGATGGTGGTGATGATGATGATAATAATGCTGATGGCGTTGCTGCTGATGTTGATGGTGGTGATGATGATGATAATAATGCTGATGTCAGTGCTGCTGATGTTGATGGTGGTGGTGATCGATGATGATGATAATAATGCTGATGTCAGTGCTGCTGATGTTGATGGTGGTGATGATGATGATAATAATGCTGATGGCGTTGCTGCTGATGTTGATGGTGGTGGTGATGATGATGATAATGCTGATGTCAGTGCTGCTGATGTTGATGGTGGTGATGATGATGATAATAATGCTGATAGCGTTGCTGCTGATGTTGATGGTGGTGATGATGATGATAATAATGCTGATAGCGTTGCTGCTGATGTTGATGGTGGTGGTGATGATGATAATAATGCTGATGTCAGTGCTGCTGATGTTGATGGTGGTGATGATGATGATAATAATGCTGATGGCGGTGCTGCCAATGCTGATGGTGGTGATGATGATGATAATGATGATAGTCATGATGATGATTGGTAATGGAGGTGATGATGATGGTGGTGATAATGATTATGTTCAAGCGATGGTAATAATGATGGTGACGATGATGATGATTGCAATGGAATATTGAAAATGTTGCTTATCACAAAGATAGAGACGATGATGGTGTTGGTGGTGATGGAAAAGATGCCAATTATGATCAAATCCAAACTGATTGTAATGATGGTGGCTTCTGTAAGGTAGCTTTTCATCGGAAGTGGTATACTTTCATATTTAAATATTTCTTTTGTACTTTTTATATATTTATTTGTACTTTTATTATAGTTTCCTATGGAAAATTGCTGTTGCAAGTAGGTTTCCCTCATTAAACATTATCATTTAATTTATTTTTAGAGAGGGAGTCTCAGAAAGGCTTTGAACTACACATTAGAGATGGTTAGGATGGGTAAGTATATAGGCATACAGTGTACATGAAACAGCAATTTTTAACTCTGACGAAGGGCTAAAGCCCGAAACCTCAGTAAAGTTAAGTCAACATTTTTTTAAGGTGTTACAAATTTCATTCTATTACCTATCGTTTCTGTCAAACACTGACACAGCCTATACTAGTTTACTCGCTAGTTTCTATTTCTATTTTTTACGGTGTTACAAATTTCATTCTATTACCTATCATTTATATCAAACACTGACGCAGCCTATACTAGTTTACTCGCTAGTTTCCATTTGAAACAGCCATGAATAAGTAGTTAAAGGATGGATAAATGAACAATTAATAAAAAAGGTTTAATAGATAAATAGATTATTAAAGAGAGGGAAACGTGTGTGTATGCTGTGTGTGTAGTTATAAAGCATGCAGGATTAGCAGAACACGAGAGTCCAGGGGGAGGGGGGGGGGGGTTCTCCGGGGAAAAAGTGCCGGGATGCTTGTCGTATCTTTTAGGGTGTCAAATGCAAATTTTTGAAAATTACCATTTCTGGTATCTCTTAGGGTGTCGAAAAAGGAGAGAAGAGTACATCGATGTTCGCTTCTGATATGTATTTTAAAGTGTGATATAAAAACTACACAAGGAAACTTACTAAAAGGTATCTCTTAGGGGGTAAAATTCATCCAGCCACGCCCTCTTTAAAAGACTTCGTTATCTTTTAGGGGTATTTTTGAAAATTTCTGACGAGCATCCCTGGTACATTTTCCACGGAGTTCACAATACACAAATTGTTTATAACTAGCTGCCAATGATATAAGTTTTCTATTTTTTTTATAAAATACAAATTGATGTATTTGATAAACATGCAAACATGCAAGTAGCATGCTCTCATATGCTTTTGAAAAGTTGGGGAAATTTGTTTTAAAATTTATTATTCAATTAATCAATAAATCAGGTTAGTTATTTTTATAACTGGACACTAGCAAGTAAACTTGTATAGGCTGAGTCGGTGTTTGATGTATATGATAGGTAATATAATGAAATTTGTAGCACCAAAGAAGGGCTAAAGCTGGAAACGTCAGTAAAGTTAAGTTAACATTTTTTACAGACTGTGTTACAAATTTCATTAAATGAATAGAGTTTGTTTGATGTGTTGTTCTCTCTTATGCCACAAAGGGTTTTTCTCCGGGTTATCTGGTTTTCATCCCTCCGCAAAAATCAAAATGTGAGCAGAGTTGTGTGTTGTAAATATTGAATGTAGTGGTAGTGAGTGTGAGCGAACCTTACAGAAGAGCCCCGACAGGGAGTGATAGTTGTAAATATAAGTTGAAATATATATTATATTACCTATCATTTATTATAATAGGCCTTAACTATGTTGATTCACTTCACAGATCCAACTCATGAAAGAGCTGCCGATAATGTAAACTTTTTTGGTAGTGAATTAAAGAAATCACAAGCCACTGGTATACTTGGTGACACAGGGACACTGGTTGATGAACAGTCTAAACCATTTAAACTGAAAAAGGAAAGAGAATCCTTTCATCGTACTAAAGCATTCCAAAACTATGAGAAATTATGTAGAGGACAAATCAGAAACATGGTAAGAGTTGAATTCAATGCAAAATATAGTTGTTCATTCATTCATTCATCCATTCATTTGTTCATTCATTCTTTTATTCATTCATTCATCTATTCATCCATTCATTCATTCATTCATTCATTCATTCATTCATTCAGTCATTCATCTATTCATTCATTCATTCATTCATCCATTCATTCGTTGTCATTCATGCATTTATTCATCTGTTCATCTGTTTATTCATTTATTCATTAATATTCATTCATTTATACATTCATCATTTGTCTGTTCCTCTGTTCATTCATTTGCCCACCCACCCATTTATTTCAATTTTTTGTTTATTTGTTCATTCACTTATTCATTCATCTATTGATTTAATTTACTTAATTTGTTAATTGATCAATAGAACAAATTGGCTTATGTGTTGCTATATTTGTATGTTTAGACCCAATTCAAAACCTCTGGGAATAAGAACTTTTGTTTCATGTGACAGTATGAAATACATAAGACAGAAAAGGATTTCAATTGGGTCAAAACATACATATATAGCACTGTGCATGCTGATTGGGTCTATTAATTCTAAGGTCTCTGTATTTACCAATTAATTGATTAATCCATCCATTCATTTATTTTTTTATTAACTCATTCATATATTTCATTCAGACTAAATGGGAGCTTAGCAAAATGATGTGCTGGTACACAACAGATAGCCCCCTTACTATCTTAAAGCCTGGAAGAATAGAGAGAGTCTTTGTAAAACCTGAGATCTTTATTATCAGGAATGTTATTTCTGATTCAGAAATACAGTATGTGAAGAGCCTTGCAACACCTAGGGTAAGTTCATTCATCTTTTAGTAGTACATCCGTCATGAAGTCCCGAATTTTTTTCGGGCTTCTATAATTGCAATTACATAAATTGCTTATTTCTCCGCGACGATCATACTCATACACACAAAAAAAAAGTAGTACATCCATTCATTCATCCTCCCTTTCTGCCCTCCTTCTCTCCCTTGCTTCCTTGCTTCCTTCCTTCCTAAATCAATCATTAATTGATTCACTTCTTTATTCATTGAATAACTGTTTACTTCTTTGATCTCTCTCTTCTTCATTGTTTGTTTTTGTTTATTATTAATAACTGGTATTACCACTTAATGCACAATAATAATTATAACAATAACTGCATGTTGTTAATATATGCATGCACCTAAACACAGTTTGGCCGTGCTACAGTAACACTAGACGATGGTTCTCTAGAAAGTGCCGAGTATAGAGTAAGCAAAAGGTATTTAACATAAGCACTAATAAACATAAAATAATAATAATTAAACATGTAAAATATTTAGTCTAAAGCTACAGTCCACACTTTGAACCCTGCAAAGGATGTCGGTAATACAATATATGAATGTAATTTATGATTTATTTCTCAGCCCCTAAACTATGGAACACATTGCCCCAACACATAAGAAACACAGAAAACATCTCATTATTTAAATCCAAACTCAAAACTTTTCATTTCCAATAATTTTCTTTTGATTGTTTTTTTTTTTTTTTGTAAGAGCATTGAACCTTGATATTGCTCCTAAAACATTGTATTATAATTATAATTATTATTATTATTATTATTATTATTATTATTATTATTATTATTATTATTATTATTATTATTATTATTATTATTATTATTATTATTATTATTATAATTATATTATTATTATTATTATTATTATTATTATTATTATTATTATTATTATTATTATTATTATTATTATTATTATTATTATTATTTATAACATATAATACATATACAACCAAAATATGCTATGAATAATTCAAACAAAGATAAGAATTACCAACATCCTTTGTAGGCTTCAGGGTGTGGACTGTGGCTTTGATTGACTTTGTCTTAGTTTTATTAAGGTGTATTCACCATGTCTTCTAAATAATTGTTAATTAATGAAATATTAATAGGGGTATTCACCATGCCTTGTAAATAATTGTTAATTAATGAAATATTAATAGTAAAGTTAATAACCTTATTGCACTTAATTAAGTATAAATATTAAATATTAAGTTAAATATTAAAATTGTAATTTGGTGTAATATATGTGTTGATGACTGCTCTTTAGATAATTATTATATATTTGAGATACTACGCGCGGTTTGATTGGTCGAGCGCTGTGCTTTATAACTGAATAGAGCACAGTTTTGACGACATCATGACGAATCTCTGTCACACACCAAACTCGATTTCTTTCAAGATTTGGCAAAATCAGAAAACAAAACACTAAAAGTAGATATTTTAAATCAGGAAATACCGGTACTGAGAATCAGTCTATTTTCACACAGAAATACAATGTATTGTTTTTGTTTAGAAAGCAAAGTGAAGTTTGAAAAGAAAAGAACGTAAAATACAACCAAAAAGTCTTACAACTCAAAATAGGACTCAAAACTGGCAAAATATAAAATGACACCAAATTTGAGTCCAAAACTTCTACAAAATGCATAGCTTTTCAAACGATCCTTAAATATTGCATTCTCTAACAAAAACAACTTAATTAAATAGACAAAATAATGAATAGGAGAATGATGTAAATGATTAAAATAACATGGAAAAAATGATGATCTTGAATATTAATTATTATAGTGGAAAATCAGGAATTAAAAAGTAGAAGATAGATAAATTGTCTGGACGTTCAAATTATTTGTGTTATGACGACAATTATCAACATTCCTTTTCCGCCCAGCTTCACCGTGCAACAATCAAGGAACCTGGGGGAAAGCTGATATTCACCAATTATAGGATAAGCAAAAGGTGGAATAGACCAAATTGAAACATGGTGACCTCCTATTGTTCATGCCTTTTTAGCCTCACATTGATGTTGTTATAACAAAATGGAGTTTTCACATGTTTATGACAGGGTTCGTGCTACTCCTTAAACTCCTTGAAAACTCCTTAAATTTGATTTACGTTTTTAAGGGCACTTGAAAAGGCCTTGAATTTTAGAAAATCAGCAAAAACTACTTAAAAACTCCTTAATTCTAGCTAAAGTAGGGTAAAAATTCTAGTATTGCAAATTAAAGTTAAGTAAAAATTCTAGTGTTGTACATCATTTTTGTAAAATAAGTTCAACAAGATTAATTAAAAATAGCAAAAGTGCTTAAAAATTTCTTTTTGGTCCTTGAAAACTCCTTAGATTTTGTTTACTGACATCAGCACGGACCCTGTATGAGGCTTGGTAGTCATAACAAAAGTAATCCAAATGGGTCGCCATATTTTGATTTGATGTATATTTCAATTTACCCATGCATCCATGCGTTTCTCACTTTTCTTTCATTTTTTCATAAACAAATTCACATATATAACTTGAGTTTAAACAGTTTTAAGTTAGTTTTTTTAATAAAAATGTTTTAACTCTTATAAAGTTTTTAAACTTTAAACTAAAACTTTTTTGTAAGTTTTAACTTATTTTCTTAAAAAAGCTTTGAAAGGCTGATTTGGAATCATGTAAATTGAATAATATTTATAAGCTGCAATTTGTGAAGAAATATATCGTTTTGTGTGAGGAAAATGTTTGACTTAAACAATAAGTGGGTGAGATTCATAACATTTAACCAAATTACTCTGGAGTAACTTGTGGTGGCACAGCTTCACTGGAAATTGATTTAATCCACTAATTTCTGAGGTATTTTATTAACAGAAGCATGGTCCTATAACAGAATTAAATATGTTTATTTTAATTTGTAACTTTTAACCATAACCCCATATAGTTAATACTGCATGTCCTACTGAGAATTTAACCAAAGCCTGTCTGAAAGTGATCTCCCTCTCAGTTGTGTTTAGCCTTGTAACACAATGTAAGAAGACTTAAAGCTTAAACTCCTACCAATATTGATAAGATGTAATGTGTACTCCTTTCAAAGATAATTAATTTAATTTTTGGGGCACTAATTATGTTTTTTTTTGTCACTTCACCTTGCTTGTTCAGTTTGCACTATCTGCTTGAAAATTCACCCATACGTGGCTTAAAACTGCTGACCAGCAAAATTGGTAACACCAATATAACATGTGATTTAATTTAATTTCATAACTCTTAACAATTACCTAACTAATTGAGTAATTTTTGTCACACTGCAGTTCTTTTTGGATTAATTAACCTTTATACCTAAGCCTGGCTGACCAGCAAAATTGGTAACACCACTCAGATTATTACTTTAATTTGTTTCTAACATATATTCAACCAAATTACTAAATTGGCTTATTTTTGTCTGCTGCATCACCGCATTTCTGTTCTTCTTGGGTATTAACCTAAGCCTGGCGTAAATCTGTTGACCAACAAAATTGGTAACACCATTGAGGATTTTACTTTAATTTTGTAACTTATATTCAACCAAATTACTACTTTACTAATTTTTGTCTGTCTGTCACATCACTTCACTAGCTATCTTCTGAGATATTAACCAAAGTCTGGCTTAAAACTCCAGCAAAGTTAATAACAATAGATACAGAGATTTCATTTCATTTTTTAACATTAATAAAATATACTAATTGAGTAATTTATGACTACCACATCACTGCTGTTCTTGCGGGAAGTTAACACCTGACTTAAAAAGCAAAATTGGTAATGCCACCAGTGATTTCATTCTAATCAAAGTACTAATAAAGTGCTTTTTGGTCGTCACAGCTTCGTCGTGCCACTATCCAAAATCCATCCACTGGAAACCTTGAATTTGCCAAATACCGCATCAGTAAAAGGTGTGTTTCCATGGATACTATCTCCATGACAACCATGTGTGTGTAGTAACATTTTGTTTTTTATGCCTGTATGGCCACTGTAAATTGTAGGTGTTTATATAACAAGAATTAAGCTGACTCTGTAAGAACCTCATGACCGCCTGTCAGGTCAAAAGATAATTCTTCTAAAAATTGTGTGTGCCTTGCATTATGGGTAAACGAAATGGTAATGATGATAGTGTTGGTGGTTAATAATTAATAATAATAACTTTATTAGAGCTCCACAAATAGTTTTTCAGACCTAACTTACAGATAAAATATATAAATATGTACAATAAGTTAAATCTTTATATAAAATCTTATTTGTTATTTAAAATGTATTATGTAAATAATGTTCTCTTTAAAAATTTTAAGACTGGTACATTTGGTTATGTCACTATTAGGAGAATGATGTTGAAGATATTGATATTGATGACACAATGATAATGATGATATTGTTATTAATATGACAATAGAGGGCTTTCATTAATTAGTGTATTGGGGGGGGGGGGGGGTGTCAAAATCACCTGTCGTCTTTTCCAAATATTATGCAACCCCCCTTCCTGGTTGTCAAAAAGATCATAACCTCCCCTATATTTGCCCAGTTTATTACTAAAGCTGCATACAATTAGTAACAACCCCCCTATTTAGCTTCCGAAAATAATGTGACCCCCTCAATATTGCCGACCCCCCCATACACTAATAAATGAAAGCCCCCTTAAGTGAAGTGTTGATGATGATTGTTTTGTTTGTTGTCCTAATAGTGGTGATGAAGATTATAATTATATTGATGGTAATGATGGTGCTGATGATGATAATGAATGATGGTGGCATTGATAAAGACATTTAAAGCTCATTAAAAATGAAAACTAGCCAGTTAACTAGTATAGGATGACGAAGCTTTTAAGAGTTAAAGTTAAGTTAACATTTTTTTACTGTGTATAAATTTCATTCTTCCTAAAACATTTAATATCAATTAAGCAAATAATAACGTACGTAAAACAAATTAAAATACTAAAAGTCTACTCAGTAGATAAATTAAAGAATTAACATTGAATAGTAATAAATGAAATATATGATTTTATAGTAAATAGTTAGTAAATCAAAATAATTAAAATTATTAATTAAAAGTTATTCATCGTTATTCATAGTGGATATGAGATATTAAAAAGTTAAAAGTTATATGTTTTTCTCACAAATATTAGATGTTTCAGGGTAGACCATCTACCGTACCATATAGTATACTCATCTTGCACATTAATCACCATCATCTACCATATACCCATCGCCAGCTGTAAGAGTTGAAATGCACGGCCCAAATCTTCAACATTCATGAGAAAAATGAATAACTTTTTGATATACTAAAATTATTTAATATAGATAAATTTACAGTGAATGGCACATATTTAAGCTAGTTTACAACTAAAAATAATGACAATTTGTTTTATGGTCAGAGTAAATATTAAATTCCTCAATACTATAAATATGTTTATTTCTAAATTTCTAAATGATAATATCAATTAAATTATTAAATAAACATACACAATTTCTTATTTATTTATTTTTCAAGTTATTTATTTATTTGTTTATTTATTTATCATTCATTTATACTTCATTCAAACAGCAAACAGCACCAAACAAAAAAACAGAAAAGACAAAAAAAAACACTGTCAGACAGACATATAACAATAGACAGACACTGCCAGAAAGACATACAACGACAGACAGACACTGGCAGCCAGACATACAACGACAGACAGACACTGCCAGCCAGACATTTAACAATAGACAGACACTGCCAGAAAGACATACAACGACAGACAGACACTGCCAGAAAGACATACAACGACAGACAGACACTGCCAAACAGACATATAACAATAGACAGACACTGCCAGAAAGACATACAACGACAGACAGACACTTCCAGCCAGACATACAACAATAGACAGACACTTCCAGCCAGACATACAACGACAGACAGACACTGCCAGACAGACATATAACAATAGACAGACACTGCCAGCCAGACATACAACGACAGACAGACACTGCCAGACAGACATATAACAATAGACAGACACTGCCAGATAGACATATAACAATAGACAGACACTGCCAGAAAGACATATAACAATAGACAGACACTGCCAGACAGACATTAACAATAGACAGACACTGCTAGACAGACATATAACAATAGACAGACACTGCCAGCCAGACATATAACAATAGACAGACACTGCCAGAAAGACATACAACGACAGACAGACACTGCCAGCCAGATATATAACAATAGACAGACACTGCCAGCCAGATATATAACAATAGACAGACACTGCCAGAAAGACATACAACGACAGACAGACACTGACAGACAGACATACAACGACAGACAGACACTGCTAGATAGACATATAACAATAGACAGACACTGCCAGACAGACATATAACAATAGACAGACACTGCCAGAAAGACATACAACGACAGACAGACACTGCCAGCGAGACATACAACAATAGACAGACACTGCCAGACAGACATACAACGACAAACAGACACTGCCAGCCAGACATACAACGACAGACAGACACTGCCAGAAAGACATACAACGACAGACAGACACTGCCAGAAAGACATACAACGACAGACAGACACTGCCAGAAAGACATACAACGACAGACAGACACTGCCAGCCAGACATACAACGACAGACAGACACTGCCAGCCAGACATTTAACAATAGACAGACACTGCCAGCCAGACATACAACGACAGACAGACACTGCCAGCCAGACAAACAACGACAGACAGACACTGCCAGCCAGACATACAACAATAGACAGACACTGCCAGACAGACAAGCAAACAGACAAATAGACAGACAACGACAGACAGACAGAGACATACTTAAATAGCTATTTGTTGTTGCAATGTTGCAATGTTGGATGAGTCTTGTTAATGTTTACTAACTAATTACTGTCTGACCTTGTTATTAGTGGGTGGCTGGGAGATGACGAAGATGATAAAGTCAGACAAATCAGTAAACGAGTTGAAGCTATTACTGGACTAAACATGACAACCGCTGAACAATTACAGGTATGGAGATGATGATTGATGGTGATGATATTGATGATAATAATTGGTGATATGATTGATGATGATGATGATTATTATTATGGCTACGGTACCGGACGAATTTTTCACAGGTACGGTGTAAACATTTTGACCTGTGAATCATCCGGTACACATGACGACTGCTGAACAATTACAGGTATGGAGGTGATGAAGATGTTGATGATAATAATTGGTGATATGATAAATCATAATGATAATGATGGTGTTGATGATAATAATTGGTGATATGATAAATCATAATGATGATGATGTTGATGATAAAAATTGGTGATATGATAAATCATAATGATGATGATGATGTTGATGATAATAATTGGTGATATGATAAATCATAATGATGATGATGTTGATGATAATAATTGGTGATATGATAAATCATAATGATGATGATGTTGATGATAATAATTGGTGATATGATAAATGATGATGATGATGGTGTTGATGATAACAATTGGTGATATGATAAATCATAATGATGATGATGATGTTGATGATAATAATTGGTGATATGATAAATCATAATGATGATGGTGTTGATGATAATAATTGGTGATATGATAAATCATAATGATGATGGTGTTGATGATAATAATTGGTGATATGATAAATCATAATGATGATGATGGTGTTGATGATAACAATTGGTGATATGATAAATCATAATGATGATGATGATGTTGATGATAATAATTGGTGATATGATAAATCATAATGATGATGGTGTTGATGATAATAATTGGTGATATGATAAATCATAATGATGATGATGGTGTTGATGATAATAATTGGTGATATGATAAATCATAATGATGATGATGGTGTTGATGATAATAATTGGTGATATGATAAATCATAATGATGATGATGGTGTTGATGATAATAATTGGTGATATGATAAATGATGATGATGATGATGTTGATGATAATAATTGGTGATATGATAAATCATAATGATGATGATGGTGTTGATGATAATAATTGGTGATATGATAAATCATAATGATGATGTTGATGATGATAATAATTGGTGATATGATAAATCATAATGATGAAGATGTTGATGATAATAATTGGTGATATGATAAATCATAATGATAATGATGGTGTTGATGATAATAATTGGTGATATGATAAATCATAATGATGATGATGTTGATGATAAAAATTGGTGATATGATAAATCATAATGATGATGATGATGTTGATGATAATAATTGGTGATATGATAAATCATAATGATGATGTTGATGATAATAATTGGTGATATGATAAATCATAATGATGATGATGTTGATGATAATAATTGGTGATATGATAAATGATGATGATGATGGTGTTGATGATAACAATTGGTGATATGATAAATCATAATGATGATGATGATGTTGATGATAATAATTGGTGATATGATAAATCATAATGATGATGGTGTTGATGATAATAATTGGTGATATGATAAATCATAATGATGAAGATGTTGATGATAATAATTGGTGATATGATAAATCATAATGATGATGATGGTGTTGATGATAATAATTGGTGATATGATAAATCATAATGATGATGATGTTGATGATAATAATTGGTGATATGATAAATCATAATGATGATGATGATGTTGATGATAATAATTGGTGATATGATAAATCATAATGATGATGATGTTGATGATAATAATTGGTGATATGATAAATCATAATGATGATGATGATGTTGATGATAATAATTGGTGATATGATAAATCATAATGATGATGGTGTTGATGATAATAATTGGTGATATGATAAATCATAATGATGATGATGATGTTGATGATGATTATGGCTACGTTCACACGGTACCGGACGAATTTTTGACCGGTAGGTGTAAACATTTTGACCTGTGGAATATTCGTCCGGTACCGTGTAAACGTAGCAATGAACAGCCCAGTGAGCATGGACATATGTTATAACCACTGACAAAACTTACAATTGCCCGGTTCCAATGGTCTTGTCTGAACAAAACGAAAATATTGATTGGTTCCGTGTGAACAGCATGTCCAGGTCGATCTTTTGACCGGTCAAAAATTCGTCCGGTACCATGTAAACCTAGCCTATGATGATGATTATGACTATGCTTCTGCTGATGATAATATTGAATAATATACTTGATATGATGATAATATTGGTGATTACTCATATGGTAATGATGATTATGATGATGATGATATAATGGTGATGATGATGATGATTATGACAATGCCTCTGCTGATGATAATATTGAATAATATACTTGATATGATGATGATGATAATATCGGTGATTACTCATATGATAATGATGATGATGATGATAATGGTGATGATGATGATGATTATGACAATGCTTCTGCTGATGATAATATTGAATAATATACTTGATATGATGATGATGATAATATCGGTGATTACTCATATGATAATGATGATGATGATGATAATGGTGATGATGATGATGATTATGACAATGCTTCTGCTGATGATAATATTGAATAATATACTTGATATGATGATGATGATAATATTGGTGATTACTCATATGGTAATGATGATGATGATGATGATAATGGTGATGATGATGATGATTATGACAATGCTTTTTCTGATGATAATATTGAATAATATAGTGATATGATGATGATGATGATATTGATGATTGCTCATATGATAATTATGATAATAATGGTGGTGATGATGTTGATGATGATGATGATTATGATTATCACAAATGCTTCTGCTGCTGCTGATGGTGATCGTGATGATGATTTATATCGTTAACATGTTCATACATTACAGGTTGTCAATTATGGAATAGGAGGCCACTATGAGCCACATTATGATTTTGCAAGGGTTAGTACATCTATTTCATTTTACATATACACAGAATCGATAAATGGCGACCAATTTGAATAACTATTGTTTTTCACTGGCTAGCCTCTCATAAATTTGAAAACATTATAGTGAACACAATGCTAGTCAATCAAAAACAATGGAAGGTTGCGATATTCCGATTCAGTCTATTTACAACGCGACGCGCCTTACCATGGCCACTGAACCCAATCAGAAATCAAGAATTTGACTTTAGTATAAAAGACACAACAAGTGACAAATATATTTATTCAAAAATTTCAAAGCACAGACATAAGTGAAAAGTATATATAACTTGCTGAAAAACCTTCCAGCAGGTTTAAATTTGCAGGTGTAGCAAGGTGTAGTTGTAGCAAACAATTTGAAAGGAGAGGCTTTTATATGCTATGCTAACATGTACAAAATTTTAAAACTGAGGCGTAAAAGTGTAGGCAAAAGCAATTTAAAAGAACTTATGATTTATAGATAATAGTTAAAGCTAACAGTTAGGTTTTTTACAGGAGTTTGAAGACAAATTTACATCACTTGGTACAGGAAACAGAATAGCTACATTCCTTGCCTATGTGAGTATTTCTTTAAATAAAAATACAGTTTTTGTCTACTGTAAAAGTGGATTGTTTGGGCTTCCTGTGGTTTGATCTGTTGTTCTCGTGTGCTAAAATATTCAATGTATGGGTAGTGGGTGTGTATTAGGACACTTGTTGCTGGCTATAAAATTGAGACAGTAAAAAAAATGATTATTTTTATTAGCTATCAGATGTAGAAGCTGGAGGAGGGACCGTCTTTACAAGAGTAGGAACAGTTGTATGGCCGACTAAGGTAAGCAATCTTACTCACATGAAGCAAAGCCTTGTTCATATTTGTTTTATAAAAAGGTTGCAGTCAGGCTTCTACCGTCCCGGTTAACAATGGGGGCACCGTCTTGAAAAGGGAGCACCGAGTTACTATATATTGTTATATTGTAGCCTGAGTAGCAAGCGTTTCTTTTGGGGGGAACGGGAGAAAGTTGTTTTGGGGTGTTTTGGGATAGCTGTGTTACCGATATGGCCGCACGAAACTTAAGACTCGTGTAAATGTGTAATGGGTTTTTGTTTGTGACATCAGGGAGATGCAGCATTTTGGTATAACTTGAAAGCGAGTGGTGATGGCGATGATAGTACCAGACATGCTGCTTGCCCGGTGCTTGTTGGTAGTAAATGGGGTAGGTATAATAATTATTGTAATCATTACCACTATCATTATCACTATCATTAGCATCATCATTAGCATTATCATCATCATTATCACTGTCATCATCATCATCATTATCACTATCATCACCATTATCACTATCATCACCATCAATCGCTATCATCGTTATCATTACCATCATCATAATCATCATAAGTACAGTATTCTAACAAGTAAGCTTGTTTGTTATTTATTTCAGTTGCTAATAAATGGATTCACGAGTACGGCCAAGAGTTTAGAAGACGCTGCAGTCTAAATAGATATGCATAAGCTATTAGTACTAGTCAAGGCGACGCACTGTCAAGAAAACATATTGTCAAGGAAACGCGTTTTGTCAAGAAAAGCGTTACCAAGTTAAAAACACGTTGTCAAGGAGACGCTGCAAACTAGATGTGTCGTCAACAAGAACAAAGAGCCCTACTGTTTATCACTATGGAGACAAGAACGTTGGCATGGCGACGCCACTATTATTAGCTGCAGTTAGTTTCCTTGACAACGGTGCCGTGCCTACTTCAGTTAACATATGATGGTAGCAGTTCTTTCCCCAGTATATTTTCCAAATATTTTCCACGTGACATTGAAATACATGAGACAAAGAATCTTATTCCAAAAAGATTTGAATTGGGTGGAAACATACATAGCAACGCGTTAGCCGATTAGGTCTATTAGGGAACTTTAGATTTGACAACGATTACGAGATTGAGTACGATTACAAGTTTTGAAATTGGCCTTCTGTGTGTTGTTGATGATGAATTGTAGTCTTGTGTATAGATTGAGACACCAAATGAATAAAAACAAGAAGTGGAATGTAATTCAGTATCAACAATACACACACAATTTTAAAACTCGTACTCGTACTCAATGTCGTACTCGTTGTCAAATCTAAAGCTCCCTATTGTTTAACAATGCTCTAAATGATAATAATATAAGTTCAGTTATTCGCAGTTTCCGGTTAAACTCTTCCGTCCTTACAACTCCGGTTTTTCTGTTGGTTTATTGTGTCGTTCTTTCGATTCCGTCAAATATCTGAAGTATGGCGCAAAAACTAAATAGAGTTCCGACGATCTGACGAACGTTTTGGCGAGATATGCGTAAATTTATGTTTTTCACCAGAAAAAAGTGTTATCGTGACGAAATCGGAATCCGATCAGCCTCCGAAAAATCTGGCGCGAAACTCAAAATTGCGCGGCTGGTCTCATTTTGGCGCCAAAAATGAAAATTACGCGGATGAGAGACGCCGGCAACAATAAGCAGGTCTTAGCAAGAAAAATAGTCGTATTTTATTACCCTGAATATTACTTTAGAGTTTTATATAAATTTTAATGCAATGGCAGTAAATATTTCACAATTTTTATACTGTAAATTTACCAAAAAATATATTATATATTATATAAACAAAAATAAATCTATCCTAATAAAGATAAAATTATTATAAATGTTAAATTTGAGACTAAAGCTGATGTTAAAACAAGGAACAATATGTTGTCAATGCTGATATTAATGAATTTTGATCCACTTGGTATGTAGTCTCCCTCGCAGCGGTTATTAGTGTCGGGCTTCCTGTCTTAACTATTAGTGGGGAGGGACAGGACAGGAAGCCCACTAACTATTAGTGGGGAGGGACAGGACAGGAAGCCCACTAACTATTAGTGGGGAGGGACAGGAAGCCCGACACTAATAACGGCTGCGAGGGAGACTTCTTGGTATGGCTATTCTTGGGACAGATTATTTTATCTTGTTTGAATAGTTTAAATCAAGGTGCGAGTGTTGATGGAGACATCTCCAACTTCTCTCGCAGAGGATTATGGTTTTATAATGCTATCATTGCGTTACTGTCACGTTGTGTGGTTGTGACGCAACTGAGCAAAGTGCGTTACACTTCAAATCTCTCAGGAGATCATGGTTGCGTTGCGATGGTTGCCACGCAACATGGTTGTGTTATTGTCACAGGTGCACGTACAATTGTTGATGGTGACATCTCCAACAAAATACTCTTCACTTTTCGCCCGAGGGTCACTGATGGAAAGGCCAGCGCTCTCATCGCAAGGCCACCCATGTTACCCGGTCACATGGGTAACATTGTTCTCTATATTCTTTAGTCCTCTTCGTTCAGCCCACACGGTCGTAGAAACTCGTTACCATATTCGTGTAGCCACTTGTTGGCAACTGAAAGTATTGGCAAAGACAACATGTATTATTGACAAAGTCCTGTTGACATATCTAAAGCTTAGCATTTCCAGACTCCCCTCGTGTTCATTTTTTGTATATTCATTCCAAGACTCTTGCACCTCTCCCCCTTGTGTTTCTTTTTTTGTATATTCATTCCCAGACTCCTGCACCCCTCCCACTCGTGTTCATTTTTTGTATATTCATTCTCAGACTCCTTCACCCCTCCACCTCGTGTTCATTTTTTGTATATTCATTCCCAGACTCCTGCAGAGGAGGCTAGCTAAAGCTTTGGGATAGATCATGATTATCATTATCGTCCTGTCATCATCATCGATCGTTTCCCCTACCCCATTTGTTTCCTATCAAGACTGGACAGCCTGCGTGTAGTGTCCTGTTGTCACTTTCGCCAGATCTCTTCAGATTGTACCAGAAAACAGCATCACCCTGAAACATGTAGAATTGTATGATATAAATGGAAACTAGTGAGCTTTAGCCTTTCGTCGGAGTAAAAGGGCTAAAGCTCGTAATGTTATTAAGTTATTAATAATCATTAATAATCTAACGACTCAGCCGCCAATTTCTGCTCTCTCTAAAGCACTACTCCTCCTAGCTTCTCACAAACTTCTGAGATAACTCCATCGAAAGAAATGAAGTATGTCTATCGAAATAATTCTGTATATAAACTACTAAAACGATCGATGAAAATAATAACAACAATAATCTCACGATCGTGTGAAACGCGAAGGCGTTATCTAGTTATAATAGGCATGATCGGAATTCTACTTAAACAATGAAATCCTTTGATTGACAGGCTCTAAGCCAATGGGAATTTTACCGCCATTTGATTGACAGGCTCTAAGCCAATGGGAATTTTACGTTCATATGGTGAACGTAAAATACATGGAATTTGGGGTCATCATTGCAGGCTCTCCCTTCCTTTCTCTCTCCCCCAGTCCCCTAGAGAGCCGCTACGCAGGCTAACCTTGTTTGGTTTAGTGTTGGCTCCAGCGTCTATAAAAACAGTAGCACCACCTGCCTCCACATCAGATAACTATCAAAAACAAACGATGTAGCTTTAGCATATAGGCAACAGGGAGGTGAACACTCATTTAAATCTTCACTCCCCTCATCCTCCTGCCCAATGTTCAGTTCATCTTATGTAGGCAACATGGAGGGGAGGGGGCTAGCCAGGCATTACCCCCTTCAATCAGCGTCAAAGCTAAATGGGAATATACTCTTTATATATTGAACACTCATTTAAATCTTCACTCCCCTCATCCTCCTGCTCAATGTTGTTTATTTCTTTCATGTTTTCCTTCACTGTAGAGCTTTGATATTAGACTAGCTTTGATTAGGGGGAGGGGTTTTTGTTTCGTCTAAAGCGTACCCACATTTTAAACACACATTTTGTGGCCGTTTAATAGAGGTTGGCTGCTCAATAGAGGTATAGAATAGGTATAGGAATAATGGGTGACCGCTTAATAGAGGTACCACTGTGTATGATATCAACCTTACATAAAACATTAGCGTCGCTATTCGATTTCCAACACCAAACTTTGTTATTGGAGAACTATTCATGTCCTACGGATGGGAAATGAATAGATTAATATCATCGTTATCATTCTCGTCACCACCTTCCTCCTGATCTACAATATATATGCATACATTTGCACTATTACTATCATCATCGCAGCGTCATCATTATTATCCGCATCATATCGTTATCATCATAATATAAAAAAATAGTAATCATCATCACTACCACCACCACCATCATTGTGAAATTCATCTTGATCGATATTATAATCATCAACACCGCCATCGTTATCATCATTATAATAACCATCATAATCATTCATTCATTATGATCACCACCACCACCACCACCACCACCACCACCACCACCACCACCACCATCATCATCACAATCACCACCACCACCGCCACCATCACAATCACCACCACCACCATCACAATAACCACCACCACCACCACCATCATCTTCATTATCATCACCACAATCACCATTACCACCACAACCACCATCACAACCACCATCATTATCACCCTCACAATCACTACTATTATTATCACCATCACCATCACCATCAACAAAAACAACAACTACCATCATCATCATTATTATTATAGGAGTCGATACTCACCAGGGCGTGGTCATAGTGTGGTTCATACTGTCCGCCAATGCCATAGTTATTGATCTGATAAACATAGCAAACACAAATCAATGTAATAAAACAAAATGAATGAATGAATAAAATATGGAAAAGAAAAAGCGGAAACGAGGGCATGCAAATGCGTTATGTCAAAACACCATAATAGAGCGATTTCGTATAATCCATTTCTAACATGCAAATGAGCATGTGTAAAATAACATGCAAATGAGGTGTGTGTAGCTTTATGCTTTTATTTTTCCTTGAGCCACAAGGCCGTATTAGAAATACCGCATGCAATCTTGAAAACAATACCATTACCATATATGGTATTGTAGGTGAGAAGTAACAAGACTTTGATTAGTGCGCGAAATTTTTTTTTTAACAGGTTGAGATTTCAACAGAACAATAGGCATATCTTTGATATGCACTGATTTAATTTAAATTCGGCGTTCTTATCTGTGCAAATCTTTGTATAACAAGTATACAGTGGAACCCCGCCTTACGGCCACCCGCTTAATACGGCCACCCCGTTATTGCGGCCAGATTTTTAGGTCCCGACTAAATGCATGCCCATACATTTTCTATAAAATTTACCCACTTAATGCGACCACCCCGTTAATACAGCCACTTTGGGCTGTTCCTTCGGTGGCCGGATTAACGGGGTTCCACTGTACTTGTTACATTACCTGCAGTGCTTCAGCAGTAGCAGTAGTCAGGCCGGTTATCGCTGCAACTCTACGATTAATGGTCCTCACAATATCGCCTTCGTCACTATTTAGCCACCCACTGAAAACATATCATAATGCAGTTAGTGTGTAGGATAATTGTGATGACAATGATGATGATGAGAGAGTCTACAGGAGTCTACGGGAGTCTACGGGAGTCTACGGGAGTCTACGGGAGTCTACGGGAGTCTACGGGAGTCTACGGGAGTCTACGGGAGTCTACGGGAGTCTGAGACACTAGTCTCTCCTGTAGACTCTGGTGGACTCCTGTAAACTCTCGTAGACTCTGGTAGACACCTATTCACTGTGGTCTCTTATAGACACTATGGTCTTTTGTAGACGGTATAGAGTCCTGTAGACTCCCGTAGATTCCCGTAGACTCTGGTAGACTCTTTAAGACCCTGGCAGACTCCTGTAGACTCCTGTAGACTCCCGTAGACTCCCGTAGACCTCTGGTAGACTCATTTAGACTCTGGTAGACTCCTGTAGACCCCTGTGGACTCCTGTAGACTGCTGTGGACTCCTGTAGACTCCCCTAGACTCCTAGGAGTCTACAGGAGTCCACAGAAGTTATATTTATATATATGGTGATAGTGATGATGATAACGATAATTATAGCGATGATGGTAAAGATGATACTGATGTTAATAATATTGATTTTGATGATTATAAATGATAACAATGATGATATTGATGGTGGTGATTACAAATGATAACAATGATGATATTGATGGTGGTGATTACAAATGATAACAATGATGATATTGATGGTAGTGATTATAAATGATAACAATGATGATATTGATGGTAGTGATTATAAATGATAATAATGATGATATTGATGGTAGTGATTATAAATGATAACAATGATGATATTGATGGTAGTGATTATAAATGATAATAATGATGATATTGATGGTAGTGATTATGATGATAACAATGATGATATTGATGGTAGTGATTATAAATGATAACAATGATGATATTGATGGTGGTGATTATAAATGATAACAATGATGATATTGATGGTAGTGATTATAAATGATAATAATGATGATATTGATGGTAGTGATTATGAATGATAACAATGATGATATTGATGGTAGTGATTATAAATGATAACAATGATGATATTGATGGTAGTGATTATAAATGATAATAATGATGATATTGATGGTAGTGATTATGATGATAACAATGATGATATTGATGGTAGTGATTATAAATGATAATAATGATGATATTGATGGTGGTGATTATAAATGATAACAATGATGATATTGATGGTAGTGATTATAAATGATAATAATGATGATATTGATGGTAGTGATTATGAATGATAACAATGATGATATTGATGGTAGTGATTATAAATGATAACAATGATGATATTGATGGTGGTGATTATAAATGATAACAATGATGATATTGATGGTAGTGATTATAAATGATAATAATGATGATATTGATGGTAGTGATTACAAATGATAACAATGATGATATTGATGGTAGTGATTATGATGATAACAATGATGATATTGATGGTAGTGATTATAAATGATAATAATGATGATATTGATGGTGGTGATTATAAATGATAACAATGATGATATTGATGGTAGTGATTATAAATGATAACAATGATGATATTGATGGTAGTGATTACAAATGATAACAATGATGATATTGATGGTAGTGATTACAAATGATAACAATGATGATATTGATGGTGGTGATTATAAATGATAACAATGATGATATTGATGGTGGTGATTATAAATGATAACAATGATGATATTGATGGTAGTGATTATAAATGATAATAATGATGATATTGATGGTAGTGATTATAAATGATAACAATGATGATATTGATGGTAGTGATTATAAATGATAACAATGATGATATTGATGGTAGTGATTATAAATGATAACAATGATGATATTGATGGTAGTGATTATAAATGATAACAATGATGATATTGATGGTAGTGATTATAAATGATAACAATGATGATATTGATGGTGGTGATTATAAATGATAACAATGATGATATTGATGGTAGTGATTATAAATGATAATAATGATGATATTGATGGTGGTGATTATAAATGATAACAATGATGATATTGATGGTAGTGATTATAAATGATAACAATGATGATATTGATGGTAGTGATTATAAATGATAACAATGATGATATTGATGGTAGTGATTATAAATGATAACAATGATGATATTGATGGTAGTGATTATAAATGATAATAATGATGATATTGATGGTAGTGATTATAAATGATAACAATGATGATATTGATGGTAGTGATTATAAATGATAACAATGATGATATTGATGGTAGTGATTATAAATGATAACAATGATGATATTGATGGTAGTGATTATAAATGATAACAATGATGATATTGATGGTAGTGATTATAAATGATAACAATGATGATATTGATGGTGGTGATTATAAATGATAACAATGATGATATTGATGGTGGTGATTATAAATGATAACAATGATGATATTGATGGTAGTGATTATAAATGATAATAATGATGATATTGATGGTGGTGATTATAAATGATAACAATGATGATATTGATGGTAGTGATTATAAATGATAACAATGATGATATTGATGGTAGTGATTATAAATGATAACAATGATGATATTGATGGTGGTGATTATGATGATTTCGTACGTTTTACTGATCCTGTAGTCTGCCACCTCTACTTTTCCCGTCTCGTAGTTGTTCACTCCAGCTCTCAGAAGCTAACATAAACAAGAGCAAATAATAAATACTGAGTGGGAGGGCCGTACGGGTACAAATGACCAAGAGCCAAATATTTTCACGTACGGCCCCACCTAACTCATACAGTCAATAAGTTTTTGTTATCATATGACTCGTATTTTGCCCGGCGCGCGCCAGGTTTTCTTAATATAAAGGCGCGCGCACCGGGCAAAAAACGGGTCGTATGATAATTACAGTAAACACAATTCGTGATCGAGATGTTTTGCATGAAACATGATCATGATCAAGTCGTTATGTAACTGACAAAATATCTTAACAATAACCATTATATTCTCATGACTGATCTCCTTGGACAACCTTTTTAAAACAAGTGTATGCCCATAATTCCTTGTTGTCTTGGATAGCCTATATATTACCTTGGGCAACCTTTTTGAAATAGGTGTATGTTAATAATTCCCTTCCATCTTGTAATGACCTATTGCCTTGGACAGCCTTTTTGAAATAGGTGTATGCCTATAATTCCTTTCTGTCTTGTAATGACCTATCGCTTTGGACAACCTTTTTGAAATAGGTGTATGCCTATAATTCCTTTCTGTCTTGGAATGACCTATCGCCTGGAAACAACCTTTTTGAAATAGGTGTATGTCTATAATTCCTTTTCGTCCTGGAATGACCTATTGCCTTGGACAACCTTTTTGTAATAGGTGTATGCCTATAATTCCTTTCCGTCTTGGAATGACCTATTGCCTTGGACAACCTTTTTGTAATAGGTGTATGCCTATAATTCCTTTCCGTCTTGGAATGACCTATTGCCTTGGACAACCTTTTTGAAATAGGTGTATGCCTATAATTCATTTTTGTCTTGGAATGACCTATCGCCTTGAACAACCTTTTTGAAATAGGTGTATGCCTATAATTCCTTTGGAATAACAATGTTTACATTTTATTATCGTGATACTAATGTTTTGTAAACATAAAGATATTCTAGTCTTATCGTGCAGAGTATTTTGGGAAGTGAAAAGGTTATCGGAATTGCACAGTTATGACCTTGCTACTCAATGAAAACCATAGTTTTGTTTCATCGTTCTCCCTCAGTGATTGTTAATGTCGGGTTTGTTGACACATACCCAAAGAAAACGTTTAGAAAACGTTTTATCTACAGGTCGTATTTTCCCAGCAAGCAAGATAAAACAAGACCGAACAAAGACAAATACGTCATGCTCAATGTCAAGTGATTAATTTATCCAATCATACGTCCATGGTCAATATCATGTGATGAATTTATCCAATCATACATCGGAAAAATAAAATAACTGAAAAACGACCCTCATTTTTAGACTGGGCTGCCCACAGACCACCCAGTAAAAACGTTTAGAAAACGTTTCTAGAGGTCGTATTTTCCCAGCAAGCAGTCCTAAGATCAATCAACGATATAGGTAGGGGCTATCTGGTGTTTAAGATGGCAACAACGCGACCAGTTGTTTTGCTTACGTAGATGGGGAGTGGTTGGAATGTGCTTGGAATTACCTTAATGAACTTTCAATACTGTTTATTGAACTTATATATATTCTGGACGTTATTTTGGTTCGTACAGCACTTCCATGCTAAAACATCTGAGACATTAGAACAAAAAAACGCTTGCCAGACAATGTAGCAGCCACCAAGTAAACGCAGTACACGCTAGTTTAACCGCTTGTTATCGTACATTTGTACTCCAATTGCTTCCTTATAGAAACACTGAACAGGGGCGTCCAGGGGGGGGGGGGGGGGGGGCGCACAATCACGAATCACGAAGAACAAAATCCTCATTTCCCGAATCACGAGAAAAAAATATAGCAAATAATTAATTAAAATTGATTAATTCACCCTCCGTACACATAAGTCCCTCCTTTAACTAACCAAAACACACATATAAAGGCCATGTAATCTGAGTATAACGTTATGTTTAATCATTTACTTTTTTGATCATGTTTGACGCGTCGGCATGATATTCGCCAGGCATTATCATAACTGGTCTGTCTGTGTTTTCCATTAAAAAAAAATTCCGAAAATTCCCGAATATCACCAATTGATTCACGAATATCGAACAATTATTTAAGCTTTTCACTAGTCACGGGACAAGTGCCGTGCACGAATCACGAGAAATTATTTCTTGAATTCTAGGATCACGGAAAATTAAAATGCCCGATCACGGGTCACGAAAAAACCCCTGGACGCCCTTGCCTGAAGCAGTCCACACTAATTGAACCGCTAGTTATCGTATATTTTTACTCCAATTGTTTCCACAGAAACACATACGCAGTCCACACTAATTTAACCACTTTAACATATACTCTAATTATTCAATCAAGACTGAAATACCCAGAATACATTGCTCACCTTGGGAGTAGCTAATGCCAATAGCGTATCAATCTCCGTATTGCTCAAAACACCTCGAAACACTTCAATTTGCGGATCAACACTAATCGTTTCCACGGCAACCGGTTTAAGGCGAATTCCCGGATGTTTATTCTCGTAGCGACAAGTTAGTCGAGGATCGTTGCTAGGCAATTTGGTGACGTCATTGGCCTGCCGACATTGCGCCATGTACATGAGCATGTCATCATCGTACTCCTCGTCATCGTCAGATATCGGGGGTTTTGTAAGGTTTTTTGTGATCATTTGAAGTATCTGATCGTAGTTTCTTTGTTGCACTGGGTCGTCTTGATCTAGAGAGAATAATATACAGAATAACATACAATTGATCATTAAATAAATCGGTCAACCAATAAATTAATAAATAAATCAATATTTCAATCAATCAATCAATCAATCAATCAATCAATCAATCAATCAATTACTTACTAAATAAATCAATATTTAAATCAATCAATCAATCAATATAAAAATCCATCAAATAATTACTTAATATATCAATCAATTAATCAATCGATGTATCGAACAATAACGTAAAGCTAGTGAGTAGCAGCTGTCAATCAATACTTCTGCTTACCAAGATCCAGTATTTCTTTGTAATACAAAAATGATTTGTTGAGGTTAGCGAACTGATAAATAAACAGAACAATTCATTATATAATTAGTTAAACAACTAATAAATGAAAACCACTGAACAACCATCCATCCACTAACCAACGTACGACCGACCAGCCAGCCAGCCAGCCAGCCAGCCAGCCAGCCAGCCTACCTTCTAATCAACCAACAAGCCCACCTCTCATCTCCCAACCACCAATTATCGTTATGCAGACCTACCTGATATTCCAAATAAGCAAGATGATATAAAACATCTTTCCTCGTTATCTCCCCCTCTATACCCTCCACCGTCTTTTTTGGTCCCATCATATCAAGAGCGTTCTCCATCCAAGACTTGGCTAGTTTTCGCCTCCCAGTTACATATGCTTGTCGACCAATGACGTAATTATCCATCGCCGACAGCCCTTCGGGAACTACCGTATCCCCATATAAAGAAGTATTCATGTCGTCGGAAAAATCCCGAACACCCGAAGTGCTATCGTGATTTTTTTTATCCTCATATAAGGAAGTATTCGTATGATCAGAGGAATTCCGACTGTTTCCGATAGTTTTATTGGAGTTCGATAATGTGTTGTTGTGGTTTATAGAATCGTATTTAGTAGTATTCGTCGTTTTATCGGAAGAATCCCGAACTAACGAGCCGTTATTGATTATTTCATTGCTCAATTTTAAATCATCCGATTGATTATCGATAAGTTCAGGATTACTATTATTTAAATTACGTGTAAGGGTATGGTTTGGCGAATGATTATCGATTTTATATGATTGTGAAATACGATGAAGCGAATAGTTTTTGATGTTTCCATTTGTGAATTCCCGAGGGCTAATATTGTAGACGATTTGAAGTCTTAGTAAAGCTTCTTTGGCTCCTTCGTAGTCTGCAATAGATATATTTGACTTCTGATGATCTTTGAGTCTTGTAAGACATTCTGAAAGCAATAGGAATAAGATGAGATGATGAAGATGGTGATGATGATGAGTATGATGGTGATGATGATGATTATGATGTTGATGGTGATGATTATAATGATGGTGACGATGATAATGATGATGATAATGGTGATGATAGTGGTGATGATAATGGTGATGATAATGGTGATGATGATGATAATGATCGATCATGGTGATGATGAAATGATTGAATAAGTGCATAAAGGAATCACTCCAGGGGTAAAACTATCCGGCATATCATGCTCGAGCATACTCAATACTTTTATCCCCTAGTCCTCCGGCCCCTCCCGGGCTCTATTGCACTTTTCTCTGTTACAAATTATGCATGGTTTGGTCTTCATGTGATAGGGTTCTTGTGGTTTGGGCTTCCTGTGTTAAGGTTCTCATAAGCGACCACTTACTTCTGTTCCGAGGGTGGTCGCTTACGAGAGAGTCAACTGTAATATACAGAACCCGGGGGCTTGGGGGTGTACTCCCTTTGTCCAAGTGGTAGGGGTGATCGGCGTACCTTTTAGGGTAAAAATATTTCCTGTGCATACCTTTTAGGGTTCTGGCTCAAAAACCAGTTACGTAACATGATTTCATGCCTGTAAGAGTAATTTTTACTCTGTTTTGTTGCGTTTTGTTGCTTTGATGGGGGTAGAAATCGACAAGGCTTTATCAGTTATTTTTATCTGTGCGTACCTTTTAGGGGTCGTTTTCAAAACCTATGCGATCACCCCTACCACTTGGACAAAGGGAGTACCCCCCCCCCCCCCCCCGGGATACAGAACTTTGAAAAAAATAAGTACTCAAACACCTTTAAAAAAAAACTATTTTACAACCATCACTCCCCGTCGGGGCTCTTCCGTGAGGTTCACTCACACTCACAACCACTACATTCCATATTTACAACACACAACTCTGCTCACATGTTGATTTTGGCGGAGGGAGGAAAATCGGATCACCCGGAGAAAAACCCTCGTGGCATGAGAGAGAACAACACATCAAACAAACTATATTCACTTGTCGCCCGAGCCGGGAATCGAACCCAGGTTACAGCAAGGGCACTAGAACGCTACATTTATGTTCAAATTAATGTGTACTATAAATTATAGTGTACACCACTCGATATGTTTATCTAGGCGCGACGGCGTTAAATTGGCGTTAAATGGGACAGCGGTACATATTCACAGAGTATGAAATCGAACCGTTGGAGACATCGCTAAACCGAGTAAACAAGAGGTCAAACTGATGCTCAAAACAGCTGAATATCGACTATTTAGAACTAGACTATTTTATTTTATGATAACTAGGACCTTTATTCACTATCAACGATAAGTACACATTAATTTGAACATAAATGTAGCGTTCTAGTGCCCTTGGTTACAGTGGTAAAAGGCTAGCGCCCTCACCGCTAGGCCACTCATGCTACCTACTTTAAATAGAAGGACGCTGATAATGTTTAAAGAATAAACATTTCCATCATCCCTCATTTGTTTTTCTTTACTTTGGCCAGTATTTAAAAGATGATATGCATACCTTGAATTGTGACCCGTATTATCTTTACCGGTGTTTAAGTCTGCTTTGCTTTCTTTACATTGACCGCAAACACACTCATCGCATCTAGAATCATCTTGTATTAAAACGAGCTATTCACTCTCGAAAGGTTGAAAGATCAAACCTTTTGCGAGAGGTTTTTGATACCCGAACTGAGCCAAAAACAGTAATACTTTAAGTGAGCATGGCTGGAAACTACTTTGATTATTAAACTTGCAAATGACAATTTGATTGATTTTACTGAGAGTGAATTCTTATACACTATTATACTACATTCTATTATTAGAAGCATATAACCCTACCCTGCGAGCAGAGGTTGTAAGAGAAAGGAATACAACCCTAAACCTACACTAGTAGGTTTTTATTTAGGGAGGACTCTCTCACACAATCCCTAAAGGTCTCCATTCTTAAAAAAAAATATTATGCAACCTCAAACACAGGGGTTTTTTTTTTTTCAAAAAAAGGTAAGAAAGTGCTAGCAAAAATATGAAATAAGGTTAAAATTTGACAAAGATTGAGCGAAAAACGGCTGAGATATGAGCAGTTAAATGTAAAAATGTCGCCATACATTTTCTCTTATTTTAGCGCTGGATAGTACTTTCAGGATCCAGTGAAAAATTAAGTGAAAATTACGTCACACTTCGGTACTCTATACTTAATGGCAGCAAAAATATCGAGCCACTCCTTAGAATTATCCTGCATTGCGGCTCGTTGGGGGTTACCTTAGAATTATATCCACACATATATCATAAGGTCCGTTCCTTGCAAAAGCAATTATGAAACGTTGTCATTTCTAGCCAAAAAGTAGCAATACGTTTTATTTACTTACTGACGTTGCTCATATTACGTTAATCATAGCTTTGTTGGAATAACTGAGATTCGCGTTGCGTGACGACACAAAGGAGCGGCTGCATAGGAGGCTATGGGTACCATAGGTCCAAAAGGGACTGGCGGTCCGGAAGGTAAATCCAAAATATAAAACAGATTGTTACTGTCGTTTTCGTCGTTAATCCTTCGTCTGAGAAAAAAAATACACCCTAAACACAAGCTTTGAATTATGTGAGGTCTTTGTTCACGCAAAAAAAAAAAAACACTTAAACTTTGCTAGGCTGTTTTCACTGTACTTCCGGACCGTTCCCAAGTTATACAAGTCTAAAATGTCCTAGTGAAAACACACCCTTCGTCGGAGAAAAAAACACCCTAAACACATGCTTTGAATTATGTTTATATATGTGATAGGTAATATAATGAAATTTGTAACACCTTAAAAAATGTTGAGTAAAAAATGTTGACTTTACTAACGTTTCGAGCTTTAGCTCTTCCTATTACTCCGACAAAGGGCTAAAGCTCGAAACGTCAGTAAAGTTAAGTCAACATTTTTTTACGGTGTTACAAATTATTGTTCATATCAAGCACAGACGCAACTAGTTTACTCTCTAGTTTCCATAATTTATGTTTATGTCAGGTATATGTTCAAAGTAAACTCATAATGTACTCTGAATGAATGTATTTTTTTATACACGATGGTTGAAAAGTAGCCTGAGAAAATAGACGTTCTTTCGGGGGATGGGAGGGGGAGCGAAAGAATGTCTATTTTAATTCTTAGGCTAGTTTCAAAGAAGTGAGGTCGACGTGGTCTGCAAATTAGAAAAACATGTTTTGCAAACGAAGTTTCGAGGTCTCCATGAAATATGTAAACAATAATTGGAGAGTTACTTTATTTATTATTAAACGTTAACAAAAGAATGTGATAGATCTAAAGAAAGACTCAGTGAGTCCGACTGGGTTTTTTATAAATTCCGACGTTTAACGGTAACTAACTCTTCTACTCCTTTTACTCCGCCGAAGGGCTAAAGCTCGAAATGTCAGTAAAGTTAGTCAACATTTTTTACGGTGTTACAAATTTCATTATATTACCTATCATTTATATCAAACACCGACGCAGCCTATACTAGTTTACTCGCTTGTTTTATTAAATCTTCTATTATTGTTCAGTTATTCCTGATGATGAATCCATGGAGATTTACAAACGTCGTATAAAATTCATTTAGCTTGAATTTATTCTGAACAGATAATATACGCACATGTAAATTTATCAAATTTGATCCCTTTTTAACAGGATTATTAGTTAAGCCTATCGAAGATGTATCCTGGGTATGGCTACTGTCTTTTGTCAGTATTACATCTCAACAACAGAGAAAATGTACGACAATAAATAAACAAACTACACACAGCTCGTTTTCAAATAATATACTCTTCAAGGAACAATAAAGAAGGTTTTAAAACCTTATTAAAAACGTCCAGTGAAGTAATTCCTGAGTTTTACGTGAAAACTATAGGCAAAAAGAGTTTCAATAATTTGATCTTTTTTGGTTTAACTGATAAACAGCTCTTCACTTTTACGCGTGAAAACATCAACAAAATGAGTTTAGGGTCGAAACGTTTGGTGAACTCCTTGCTTGAAGAACTGAGTCAGTTAAAATTCGCTCTAATTTCAGTTTTAGTACGTTTAGTTCAGTCAAACTTCAGCTATAGTTTTCGCGTTATAATAGAGACTGTTTCACGGGCTGTAAATACTGCAAATTGTTGACCATTAAACGTCAATTGCGTTTTGTCTTTGTAAAGAGAACTAAATTATTCTATTGACAGAAAATCCACAATTTTTGTGTAATTAAAAGTCTGGCAATTTGTGTGCGTCCTGCTGAGAAAATCGCAGCAGTTCCGACTCAGTTCAAGGGGCTTGCCAAAAAAAAGCACTACGCATTTGACAAAAATAACCCGTGAGAAAGCTAAAAGGCCTTTCCGCTTACTAAGAAAGAGTGTTCTTTATCTACGAAATTTACATGTAATGCATGATAGTAATTATTTTTGTAATTATTTTTGTCGTCGGATTAGGATAAGGTTAGGCATGGTCATGTAGCATGATGAAAGAAGAAAACAACCTAGATTTAAATAACAATTCGTACTGACTTAATATAAACCAACCTTTTTGGTGTGTTCTCTCCTTTACTAGTAAATCCACTTCTCTTACGCTTTTGAGAAACTTTCTAGAGCTTGTGAAAACGTTCACGGGGTTTGTATTGCGGTGTTTAAGATCCATTTGAAGATTTGTCATTCGGCGGGCATATTTCTTCAATTTGTCAAGTCTTGTCGATTCTTCCTGAATATAGACCCGCAAAGCTTGTGATAACGTTTTATCGACGTTCAACAGATTGGCGATTTGGAATGTAGATGTGAAGATTTCACAAGATATTAGAGAAGCTGCGAGGATGAAGTTTAAGATTCCGAGAGTTGTTCTCGGGAGGTACATTCTGGTTGAAGTTGGCGTTGAAGTTTCGACGATGAATGAAAAAGAGCGATATTATTAGTGATTGATGGTGTTGGGTGCTGTCACTACCGTTTTCCGATGCTGTGTGTAATGGTTGAGCTATTATCGCGGCCTGCCCTCGGGGTTAGAGGCCAGGGCTAGATAAAAAGGTTTATAAGGTTATGATGACGCTTGTGATGATAATGTTATAATAATAATGGTGATGATGATTATAATGATGAAGGTGATGAAGCCCCGTATGATAATGATGAAATATACAGTATAGATGTAGTTATGTCAATAATAGTAATGATTATAATGATAATAATATGTTGATGATGTAGATTTGATCCTCTCCCAACTCAGGGACGTGGTCAACCACTCCTTAGGGATTCCTTTGTTGACGCGATCGGGACTCCTGTGTTGAAATATTTGGCCTCTCCCCCTCACCCGCTCGTTTTTTTTCTCCTCCCCACAGGAAGCCCGATGAAAATGAATATAAGAGATGCCTCCGGAGGAGGCTCACTCTGCTAACTCCTAACCCGATTGAGACGCTCTCTTTATAAAAGATATGTAAAATGGATATTAGAAAGGCTTGTTTTAGTCGAAACCTAAAGACCCTTGTTGAGTCTACTCTAGTTCTATGAATAGCGAGGCATATTATTATTATTATATTATTATCATTTAGGGAACAGGAAAACAGTTTAACATAACAGAGTATTTTACTTATGAGGGACAAGGAAAACAATTAGATATTGCTAAAGTAAATATGAAGTTTAATGTTGAGAACGCTGGCCTTTCACAAATGTGACCTGGTTAAGTTTGCAATTGTTCGATGTGTTGTTCTGCTCTCATGCCATGAAGGAGTTTCTCAAAATAATCCGATTTTATCAGTCTCTTGGCAAAAATCAACATGTAAGAAACTAGGGATGTGTTGTTCTGCTCTCATGCCACGAAGTACCCTGGTTCCAGGGGGGGGGGGGCTTATTTTCTTTTATAGGGAATAATACGAGTCGCGGAGCGAAACTACTTTAAATCGTAAAAAAATCCTCAAACCTCTGGCATCCATGGTAGCCATGAAGGATTTTCTCCGTGCGATCCGGTTTCCCTCCTTTTTGCGCAAAAATCAGAGTAAAAATATTTTAATGACGTCATCACTTTAGGCTAAAGTGATGACGTCATAAAAAATATTTTCACTCTATCATATTTTTGGTTCTCAATTATAATAGGCAATTAAAAAAGAAGTTCACACAGCAAATTCGTCAAATAGCAGCTTAGATATGGCCATGCACTTAAATCAGAATAATTTCCCATAAAAATAACTGTATTTCGGGTCTGTTTTAAACTTTTTTTACGGTGTTACAAACTTTATTATATTACCTATCGTTTATATCAAACACCGACGCAGCCTATACTAGTTTACTCGCTAGTTTCTATTTCTATTTTTTACAGTGTTACAAATTTCATTCTATTACCTATCGTTTATATCAAACACCGACGCAGCCTATACTAGTTTACTCGCTAGTTTCTATTTACTATTACAGTGTTTTGTATGGGGGAATTATATATTCAAGAGGCATTGAAGAGGTCATATCTAACCTGCTATTTGACGAACTCTGTTCAAATTTGGTAGTGAACGTTTTTGATTTTTCATCGCAATTGGCAACCAAAACTGTTAAAGGGGGAAAAAATTGTGACTTCCCACTTTAGAACTCTATTAGAAACTTTTGTATGGTTATAAGTTTAAGTTGAGACGTTAAAGTATTTTGTAGTATTTAATTCGATTCTGAAATTATCCGTATAAGTAAAGGCAAGTAGAGATCAACCTCGTTCCCAAGGCCCTCTCCCTTCGTTTTTGGGTGTGGCGAAGGGAGAGGGCCCTGGGAACGAGGTTGAAGTAGAGATAAACATAACGAACAACGGTCATAAACATACATATTTTTTTAATTTTAATTCAACCCACATTATATTGTTATCTATTTAATATTCCTATTAAAGTTTATGAATATTCTTTAACCGGATGTTTGGGTCAAAGGAAAAACTCTCCAACTGTCTGCTAGCAGTAGCCTCCGCCGCAGGCAGTTCTTTTGGGCTTCCTTTGGAATAAAAACGAACGAGAAAGACTGGAGAAGTAGGAAAAATGATTGGGGGCCATTCTTCCCCGGCCCTAATCTAAAGGAATCCCAAAAATCCAAAGGAATCCCAAAAATTCAAAGGAATCCCAAAAATCCAAAGGAAACCCAAAAATCCAAAAGGAATCCCAAAAATCCAAAGGAATCCCAAAAATCCAAAGGAATCCCAAAAATCCAAAGGAATCCTAAAAATCCAAAGGAGTCCTATGGGGTTGCCTGCTGAGGAGGCTATGCTAGTAGTTCTTTGCTATCACCAACAAACCGGTTATTGAAAAAAGGTCATTTTTATTCTGCTTTGTTGCTAAAAGTAAGCTTGGCTTGCAAGAACATCGCACAGCCGTACCTTTTAGGGGTTTGAAATCAACAAGGCTTTAACAGTTATTTTTATCTGTGCGTGCCTTTTAGGGGTCGTTTTCAAAACCTCCGCCGATCACCCCGTCTATTTGGACACAAATTTCAACACACCTCCCCCCTCCCGAAATCTCTCTCTCCCCAACCTCCAAAAGAAATTTGAAAATCAAAACTTTATCATACTATGTGGATATATTTTCTTTACAATTTGTATTTGTCTGTATAGAATAATTATTAATTGTTTTATTTTCCTGGACCGGTCTTCCTGTGTCGAAGTCGTTAACTTGCATGCGCGCACACAATTTCTGTTCGCACAAATTTTTTTTTTTTTTGGTTGAAAAATATATAGATATTTAAAAACATTTCAAATGTCAACCTTCTGATAAAAAGCTCACAAAATGTATTTTTTTATTCTAAATTGCGCCACAAAAATATATATTTTGCCTCCTCCGCAGGCAACCCTTCCTTAGCATGTGTACATTTTGTCTGCGCATGCGTTTATTTTTTTCATTTGCATAACTTTCTATGTCGAATGGAAGAATTTTACACTAACATGGAACATTTGGTTGAAATCTCATCCTTCAAAATAATGTTGAAGTACTAAGATACTAAGAAATGAAAAGCCTACCTTCCATTAGTGTGCTGTGGATAATTATTTCAATTGAACGCACTACAGATGGAAAAATATCATGTTCCAAAGTCAGTGTAAAGTAGCAAAAAGGACCAGAACTTAGTACTTTCGAGTAAATTTTTGGGCTCTAAATTTGAGTTATAAGGTAAATCTAAAAGTAGAAGTCATTACCAACACGATACGGCATGGATTGGATTATATTAGGAAATTTTAAACATAATTGATCATCATATAATTCGCAATGAAAACCTCTACTTCAGCACTTTATCGTCCGAAATTCTCGCAGATTATTCTATCTTTGATATCGCCCCCCAGCAAATTTATTGAAAGATTGGCCTTTCTCATGTTTACTTTTTGCAAAACTGAGCTATTTTGGTAGAAACTCGTGGTTCCTGGATATGATCTCGTGCAATGTTTACAACATGGTTTCGGCTTCGTGGCACTGTGACAAATTTGACTACATTTATCCACCTATATTTTATAATATGAAACATTTATTCAGGATATAATTATCTATTGCAATATTATGGAATCCAAAGAGTTCATTTTTTATAAAGCCGTTATTTATACTTAGTTTTAGAGTAATAAATAGCTCAATGAAATTCGCATGTTTTCTGGAGTAGAAATATGCATGAAATCACGTCTCAAAATTGGTTGAGATCACATCACGGGACCATCACTTTCTACCTAAAAAGTTCAGTTTTGCAAAAAGTAAACATGGAAAAAGCCATATATTCAATAAATTTGCTGGGGGGCGCTGTCAAAAGTATAAAATTTCTAGAATGAAAAACGGGAATATCGGACGCAAAAGTGCTGAAGTTGAAGTAAACATGGCGAATTATTTGTTGTGTTTAAATTTCCTAATATGATCCAATCCAAGCAGTATCGTGTTGGCAATGACTTCTACTGTTAGGTTTATAATATATTTTAATGTTGCGCCCAAACATTTACTCGAAAGTGCGAAGTTTTGATACAAATTCTCACTTTGAACTGACTTTGATGCATGATATTTTTCCATCTGTAGCGCATTCGATTGAAATAATTATCCACAGCACATTAGTGGAAGGTAGACTCTTTATGCCTTAGTTATTCGGTACAAGGACATTACTTTTAAGGATGAGATTGCAAACTAAATGTTCCATGTCAACATCAAATCTTTACACTCGACATAGAAAGTTATGCAAATGAATTTTGAGCGTAAAAATACACGCATGCGCAGACAAAATGTATAGATGTTCCCTTCCTTTTCCTTTCTCTCTCATGGGTTCCCAGTCCCTCCCGGTCACTCGAGACAGGAAGCCCAATAAAAGAAAAGAAAACGGAGCGGAGACAGCCGACCCGGGGTTATCAGTTTGACCGGTCAAAAAATAACCGTGTAAACGTAGCCTTAGTTCAAACGTTGCATTTCACATGTGAGTAATGTAATGCAAATGATAAAACCAATTGTTTATATTCATTTGCATTTAATTCGGCACATGTGAGATCTGACGTTTGAACTAGGGGGCTGTTTATATGGAAGCGAGTTATCCCTGCTAGCTGGGATAACTCCATTGTTTTGAGTCCCCCGGGGAATACAAAACAAAAGAGTTATCCCGGCTAGCAGGGAAAACCGGCTCGCTTTCTTATACACCTAATCCAAAAAACGTTGTCGGGTCCGCCGCACAGTACTCGCGCCAAGACTGTGAAGGAAAACAGTGAATATTTTGATGAGAGTGATAAAACAAGAAAATAAAAGTAGGCACAACACTATTTCGTTGAAAAAAGTACCACACTCTAGTGTGAACATGCAAATAAATTAATTACTGATTAGATATAATCAATATCTTTCACAGTCTTGGCGCGAGGACTGTGCGGCGGACCAGACAACGTTTTTTTGGATTAGGTGTAAACAGAGAAATGACTGTTTTGACTTATCAAACAACAAGAAAGGCGTTCCGAATGCACATTTAGTTTCTGAATTAATCCATGATCCTTTTCGCCACTAGCTTGTTTGCTTTTCGACGGGTGACAAAATATCTCGGAAAGGGTGTATGTGTATATGTAATGTACATTCCTTCAGTAACGCCCGTGTCGTTTAGCACAAGCTCAGTTTTGTGTTTTGTGTGTGTGTGTGTGGTTGATTTAGGCTTTTGAATTCATTTTTTGCATAATTTAAGAAAGCGGTCAGTTTATACTAGAGTCATGAGAGGACGAAATTGAAAATCAAGTTGATTTTGTAAGTATTTATTGAGCTTTTTCTCTCTTCTTCTTTGATCTTTAGAATGGAAAACAGCTAGAGTAAAACTGTAAGATAACTAGCGGTCAAATTAGCGTTGACTACGTCGGGTCGTTGTTTCTCAGGAAGCGGTTAAAAAAGTGTGGGCTGCTTCAGTGCATGTTTCTAAGGAAGCAATTGGAGTACAAATGTACGATAACTAGTGGTTAAACTAGTGTGGAATGTTTCAGTGTTTCTAAGGAAGCAATTGGAGTACAAATGTACGATAACTAGCGGTTAAACTAGTGTGGACTGCTTCAGTGTTTCTAAGGAAGCAATTGGAGTACAAATGTACGATTACTAGCGGTTAAACTAGTGTAGACTGCGTCGTTGTTTCTAAGGAAACAATTGGAGTACAAATATACGATAACTAGCGGTTAAACTAGTGTGGACTGCTTCAGTGTTTCTATAAGGAAGCAATTGGAGTACAAATGTACGATTACTAGCGGTTAAACTAGTGTGGACTGCGTCGGTGTTTCTATAAAGGAAGCAAGTAGAGTACAAATGTACGATAACTAGCGGTTAAACTAGTGTGGAATGCTTCAGTGTTTTTATAAGGAAGCAAGTAGAGTACAAATGTACGATAACTAGCGGTTAAACTTGTGTGAACTGCTTCGGTGTTTCTATGAAGGAAGCAAGTAGAGTACAAATGTACGAGAACTAGCGGTGGTGGACTGCATTAAAAATAGTGCGTACGGCGTCCGGCATTGGTCTAAGGACATGCACTATCTGAGTACAATTGCACGATAACTTGCACGAGGAAGACATTGGGACTTGCGGTGATGTGGTTTTGGCCTATTTTTGGCACGGTATTTCGGTAATTTTAAGTTTTGTCTACGGTATTGCGGTTTCTTACATATCTGCGGAAAGCAGTTTTTCGTCGTTTTGGGCTCCGGTATTCGGTAAAATGCAATTAAGTGTATTGCGGTTTTTTGTTACAATGTTTGAGTGTTGATTTTTCCAACTTTTCGACCGAATTTTTTAATAAATTCATTATTATTTGTAGTGGTTTTCCGTTTTTGTTGAGCATTTTCTGCGGTTTTTTGACGATTTTTTTGCATGGTACTGCGAATTTTGTAGCCTGCGTAGCGGCTCTTGGGATTGGGGAGAGATTGGGCCAAGAGGAGAGGGGAAAAAGTCTCTACCGCCACCCCACCCCTCCCCTCCCCTCACTTGTATCTTGTGTTTTATTGTGACTCCCTGTGAAGTTTCAAGTCATTTGGAGCAGTATTGAGATATTATCTCTCCCTTGATAAGAAATAGTGACTTGAAATTTCAGAGGGAGTAACTATAATACACAAGACAGAAGCGGATCGCCATATATTCTCTCATTGAAGGTCTATATGAGAGCACAGATAGATATCTTGGGCTACCTGTGGTTAACCCAAGCAAAGGACTGTTGTACAAGGCTTCACTCACTCTTCAAATTCCAATACTTGTACTCCACCATTCATCAATCGTTAGAAACCTGAAATACAACACTTAAACCCAAATGATTTGATATTGTTTTGATAATTTTAAATAAGTTGACCCTTCCTTATTAAGCCCGCAAAATGAAATATCATTATCGAAGAGATTACACGCACTTGTCAAAATGATTTATCATTTCAAAAATCGACTGAAGTGCTCCAGTACTCTTGACATCAAAAACGCCGTGATTTCCTACGGAAAATATGTACTATACTCTCTTGCAAACTATTCAGTCTTTCTCTTTGTAAGGTGATAATTCTTCAACATTCCTTTTAATGATTTTACACTATTTTACTGTTATTTTACCGTCATGTTTTCTACGTATTCACAAGCCCAAAGCATCGTGTTTAATTCCTCTCAAGGACTATGGGATTCGTTAAGCGGTATGTGTAGAAATCTTTGCATTTTAAATGTAAAATTTTGTCTTTCTTACAATTTTTCAAACAATTTCCTTTTTTATATGCAAGAACAATTATTAAATTTATTTTCAAGAACAGTAGTTATTTCCATTGCTTTAATTTCATGAATATATCCCACTTTGCTTTATTTCATGGATATAGCATTTGCGCTCTGTTCCACAATAGGAATTTGATGTTATTTCATGGATATAGTGTTTGCGCTCTATTCCACAGTAGCAATTTGATGATATTTCATGGATATAGTGTTTGCGCTCTATTCCACAGTAGCAATTTGATGATAT
Source organism: Metridium senile (assembly GCA_949775045.1). Lineage (NCBI taxonomy): Eukaryota > Metazoa > Cnidaria > Anthozoa > Actiniaria > Metridiidae > Metridium > Metridium senile. Next base: position 4,317,572 of record OX459101.1, on the reverse strand, counting down.
TTCATGAATATAGTGTTTGCGCTCTGGTCCACAGTAGCAATTTGACTTTATAACATGGATATAGTACTGTTTGCGCTCTGTTCCGCAGTAGCAATTTGACTTTATAACATGGATAGAGTGTTTGTGCTCTAATCCACACTAAAAAGTTGATGTTATTTCATTGATATAGTGTTTGCTCTCTGTTTAACAATAGGAATTTGTTTCTATTTGATGGATGTTGTGTTTGCGCTCTAATCCGCAGTGGTCATTTTATTTTATTTCACGGAAAAAGTGTTTGCGAGCTGTTCCACAGTAGAAATTTAATTTTATGTCATGGATATAGTGTTTGCGCTTTGTTCCAAAGTAGCAATTTGATTTTGTGTCATAGATGTTCTAGTTTCGCTCTGTTCCACAGTAGCAATTTTATTTTATTTCATGGATATAGTGTTTGCGATGTATTCCACAATAGCAATTTAATTCATTCACATGGTTCTAGTTTGCGTTCTAATATTGATTTTATTTTAATTTATGAATGTAATATTTCGTCCTATTTCACAGTAACAATTTGATTTAATTTCATGGATACCGTGTTACCACTGATACTAAAATCTACCTCCATATTTTAGTGCTCTTGAATGTTTCATTTAAAATTGTACTAACTAAATGCATGCCGTAGCATGGAAAATAGATGCATAGAAATCCATCTCTATTTATTGAAATGTTCTCTTGAAATTTTCATTTAAAATTGTACTAACTAAATACATGTCGCAGCATGGAAAATAGATGCATGGAAATCCATCTCTATATATTGAAATGTTCTCTTGAAATTTTCATTTAAAATTGTACTAACTAAATACATGTCATCGCATTGTTTTCCTGTGTCGTTATTCCATACGTTTCCTGGATATTAAGCGGCAGACTACAAGGGCTTTCTTCTTCTTTTTCTGCCAGGTACCACAGCCCTACAAGACAAATCAAAAGTACAGTACAGTATATCGGACAGTAGGGGGGGGGGGGGGGGGGGGGGGGGGGTTCCTGTTAATAAGTTCAAGACAAACCGAAACGAGTACAGTAAACCCCTCTCTATACCGGACAGTACTGGGGCCAAGTAAAATATCGGTCCGGTTTAATATGGGGTTCCTGTTAATTGTCCAGTTACCACAGCCCTATAAGACAAATTGAAACGAGTACAGTGAACCCATCTCTATACCGGACAGTATAGTACTGGGGCCAAGTAATATCGTTCCGGTTTAGTGGGGGTTTCGGTTAATTAAGGGTTTCTTGCAACTTTGGGACCAAAACGTATTCCGGTTTTTGGAGAATTCTGTTTTTTTTGAGATTCAGTATATAGAAATTTACAAATTATATTGTTTGTTTATCAAACCCTTCTTGCTCATCATTGTTTACGGAGCTGTGTTTTGTTACATTTATGGGAGAAAAATTATGACTTCCCCCCTCTATTGTGAAGGCCCCTTCATTGATTGGCCTTCACAGTGTTCATGTATTTTAGACTGGAAACCTAAACATTGCTATTGTTTATTTTGGGAAAGGGTTAAATTTCATGAACAAATCCTTTTTGATTCAGACATGAAAATTATTTCAAATGTCCAACAATTTTGAACATGATTCGTTGCATACGCCCGAGGTTAAAGACGTGCTAACATGTTGAAATTAAATCAAAAGAGCTCGATGAGTGACGCGTATAATGTGAAGTGACTGGACGATTACTGCCCTGGACCATGGCCAACTTATCTAAGCTAGATCTTGAACTTTTATTTCGGGTAGAAGACACTTTTTGTATGTAATTCAATTGCACTTTTCAAACTAGTCTGAAATGTACATTGTGAGGTGGGCCCCCTCAGCATTGTTGAGGTTTCCAGTCTGAAATGCCTATACATTGTGAAGGCCCCCTCAGCATTGTTGAGGTTTCCAGCGTCTAAAACGCCTATACAATGTTAAGGCCTCTAAAAGCAAAATTATTTAGGTTTCCAGTCTGAGATGCCTGTACATTGTGAACGCCCCCTCAGCAATGTTGAGGTTTCCAGTCTGAAATGTCTGTACACTGTGAATGCCCTTTCAGCAATGTTGAGGTTTCCAGTCTGAAATGCCTGTACATTGTGAAGGCCTCTAAAGCAATGTTGAGGTTTTCAGTCTAAAATGCCTAGGCCTGTACATTGCATGTGAAGGCCTCTAAAGCAATGTTGAGGTATCCAGTCTGAAATGCCTGTACATATTGTGAAGGCCCCCTCAGCATTGTTGTGGTTTCCAATCTGAAAAGCTTTTTCTATTGTGACAACAACCTCGTTCCCAGGGCCCTCTTCCTTCGACTTTTTCTTCTCAAATTGTGTTGGTCCCGTTTTTACACCAGACGATTTGTCCGTCATAAGACGATTTGTCCGTCGTAAGACGATTTGTCCGTCTTCTAGTTGTAACTTGAAAACGGCTAATGACGAAGTTACAATCATGTGCAAAATTGTTGGGACATTGTCACATTTTTATGAGCGTTTTTGTTTGAGTTTAAAAAAAAACAACAAAATGTATCAATTTGATTTGCAAACCCCTTCCCCCCTGAGCAATGTTGATTGGTCTTGCAAATGACACTGAACTGTTTCATATTCCCAAAATTCAACATTGATACGAGAGAGGGGGAAACGGAAAAATGATGTTGAAATATTTTTCCTGTAAAAACCAGATAATGTCCCAAGGTATTTTGCACATGATGCTAGCAAGGAATGCGATACGTTTCTATTAAAAGTCGACTAAGACATATACCCATACATAAGCAGTGACTTAAACTTAAGTGGTTAACCAATACATTTCCCATGTCTGAATATCTCTTGAAGTGGTTTCTATTTTCAAGTGTTGTCTTTGTTCTTATGTATGTAAGCTTTATGTAACGATCTAAAGTGGCGATCTTAAAAGAGCTTTAGTAGGGCGATGATATAAACTTATCATGTATTACTTATTATAATCTTTTTTCATAAACAGCCGGGTAAAATCATGTCTATCAATTATAGTGTAATAACCAGACAAACAATAGAAAACTAAGGAATTAAAGTGGTATAATAGTCACACAAATACAGTAGAGCCGTTTTCATTAGAGTGGTTTTCATTAACCCGTAAATTACTCTTTAATACACCTGAATTCCATTGTGTTCTTTTGTTCTTATTTGACTATTACACTTTTACACAAAGGAATTCGAGTTGTATAAAGTGTTCTTCACAGGTAACTGAAAACCACTCTGATCCGTCAGTTGTTGTACATATAGGTTTTAATAGCCAGGCAAACACAATGGAAAACAGAAACATTCGAGTAACAGAATACTAAACATTTTTAAAAGTTTAAATATTAAAGAACTAGTACTGTATTTAACTCAAAATTAAACTAATTTCAGTCTTCACAGGCTTATTCAAAACCACTGTCATCTTTAAAATTAAGTGTAGTTTATAGAAATGGGCAGACACAATTGAAAACACATACAAAAAGTGTCATATCAAAGTGTTAAACTGAAGTACACTTCACAGGTTTATGAACACCAAACTATTATAGACTCCTATTAAGCCAGTTATACCGTATACAACATATTGATATATTCTTCAGCTTTATCATAAACATTGTCGAATAAAACCAGAAATAGCGGTCTATACATATGCATGATTGTTACGCGAATTGAGACGATGCACTATCAGTAAGCGCACATTACATTACATACTAACCCCTCATGATATAAGCCGCGTGAGTGCAATGTGCGCCTTAATAGTGGTTCGTACATAAAGTTAATTGTAAAACTCATTATTGGGACGATGTGAAATGCATTATCAGTAAGCCCACATTACATTACATACTAACCCCTCATGATTGTAAGCCGCGTGACTGCAATGTGCGCCTTAATAGTGGTTCGTACATAAAGTTAATTGTAAAACTCATTATTGGGACGATGTGAAATTCATTATCAATAAGCGCACATTATATTACATACTAATCCCTCATGATTGTAAGCCGCGTGACTGCAGCTGCAGTGTGCGCCTTAATAGTGGTTCGTAATAAAGTAAAACGCATTATTGGGACGATGTGAAATGCATTATGAATAAGCGCACATTACATTGTAGATACCAACCACTCATGGCTGTAGTTAATTGTAAAACACATTTGAACGCTATGAAATGCGCTGTATAATGACATTTTATTACATACCAACCCATCACTGTTAACCGCGCGTGGCTGTAGTGGCGCCATAACTAGCGTCCGTTATGCAAAATGCGCTATATAACAAGCACAAATAACATTGCATACTAACCCCTCATGATTGTAAACTGCATGTATATAAAGCCGCAGTGTTGGCCTTAAATAGCGGCCAGTACATATAATAAACTGGGACAATACATGTGGAATTATAATTGTAAACCGTCTAAATCTGCCGTTTGCGTCGTCAAACGCGGTCAGTGCAGATAGTTAATTGGGACAGTGTGGGATGCACTCAAAGCACACATTACAATGCATACTAAACCCTCATTGTATAAACAGTAGTTTGTGTCTTCAAAAGCGGTCAATACATATAGTTAATTGTAACAAGCACTCATTAAATTGCATGCGTGTTTTGTCACTCACCTTGATCGAATATGAAACTTTCAGGGGAACTCTCTGAGCCCAGATCACTAAGTGTAAACGTTTCCCCTGTAGGCGATTGTTCTTCCATAATTAACCCATCGTTATCAAGTCGTTTACTCTCTCCGTCTTTTTCCTTGTCGTCCGAGCAATCAACTGGTATCCCAAGGATTTTTGAAAGCGCTGAAATGTAGTGTATAGCAAGTCGAAGTGTTGCGATCTTGGACAGTTTTTGGTTCCCAGAGCAATCCGTTTTCGGGATAACCTTTCGTAATTCTTCAAAGCCGTCGTTTAAGGAATGCATGCGACTTCTCTCTCTCGCAGTAGCACACTCTCTGCTCGACCGTAAGTGAATATACTTTCGATGCCGGGCGGAGCTTTTAAAACAGTAATCACAATATTCATCGTCTTCTTCCAGAGCAGCTAGTACGGCTAATTTGGACCGCGATTCGATCGAAACTGGTCTTAAATGGTACCTTCTGCCTATGTTCTTCTCGGTCGTTTTTAGTCTCTTTTTTCCTGCTCCTTTGCCGGCACGACAGCTCATCTTTAACCCTCTTTAAGTGCGTTTACTATTATGGCCATTTCATGCCATGTCGAGCATTCTTCAGGCTCGCTAAGCTCCGCCCAAGCAATCAGTGTTCATTAAATCTTTTCCTGAAGGTCACAAGATCGGGTCAGTCCTTATCGTGTGCAGCCAATCAAGGTAGATATTGAGTCATTTATGCGGGTCGTCGAGTGTCTGCGATAACAGTTGTAATGCCGTCAGACAAACTGGCTTATGTCATAACATCTAGATAATGGAATCCAATAGAGAATTGTAAACAAACTGTATTTACTTTGGGATAACAATTTGCCGACAGAACGTGGAAATATTCCAATTTGTTCTGAAGGAATTTATACGTTTTTCATGCAAAATTGAATACCTATTTTTTGTTACTAAAATAGTGAGCCACTTGATGGTGCAAACTAATTGCTAGATCACAGATGATATTTTTTTATATTTCATTTTATTATAGCGTGGCTAGCGAATTAAACTTTTAGTCCAGTCATTTACCATCCATTCCTCTGATAAATTTTATTATAACTATTTCTTTTAGGACTACAAATCCATTTCCCTTGAAACTTTTTTCCAGTCAATTACTATCGTTTATCTAAAACCCTCGCTATCTCGAACACAAGCCCATTTCCCTTGAAAATTTATTCCAGTCAATTATTATCGTTTATTCTCGAACACCAACCCATTTCCCTTGGAACTTTTTCCAGTCAATACTATCGTTTATATCTCAAACCCTCGCTATCTCGATCGAACACCAACCCATTTCCCTTGGAACTTTTTCCAGTCAATTACTATCGTTTATCTAAAACCCTTGCTATATATCGAACACAAACTCATATCCCTTGGAACCTTTTCCAGTCCTTTTCAAGTCGTTTATTTCAAACCCTCGCTATCTCGAACACAAACCCATTTTCCCTTGAAACTTTTTCCAGTCGATATCTATCGTTTATCTCAACTGAACCCTCGCTATCTCGAACACAAACCCATTTCCCTTTGAAACTTTTTCCAGTCAATCACTATCGTTTATTTCAAACCCTCGCTATCTCGAACACAAACCCAGTTCCCCTTGAAACTTTTTCCAGTCGATAACTATCGTTTATCTCAACTGAACCCTCGCTATCTCGAACACAAACCCATTTCCCTTTGAAACTTTTTCCAGTCAATCACTATCGTTTATTTCAAACCCTCGCTATCTCGAACACAAACCCAGTTCCCCTTGAAACTTTTTCCAGTCGATAACTATCGTTTATCTCAACTGAACCCTCGCTATCTCGAACACAAACCCATTTCCCTTTGAAACTTTTTCCAGTCAATCACTATCGTTTATTTCAAACCCTCGCTATATCATTCTCGAACACAAAACTATTTCCTTAGGTACTTCCTAAGTCCAGTCAATTACTATCGTTAATCTCACACTCTCGCTATCTCAAATACAAAACCATTTCCCTTGGAACTTTATTCCAGTCATTATTAAATTATCGTTTATCTCGAACACAAACCCGGCCATTTCTTGTTTTGTTCACCACAATATCCCGTATTAGTCCCTATAACTCTTCCACCCTTGGATATCCTGGATCCCGACACCGGGTTTCAAAAGATTCGTTTAAACACAGCCCTTAGTAGGAGGCCATTCAGCGGATCTAAAATCATCAGTTTTAACTCAAATGTACACATATCGTTTGTCCTTTACCACTTGGGGGAGCAAATCTGTCGCATCACTAATCTTCACACATTGTTGTCGAGTCATGGCGACTATAAGGTGCAAGTTTGCACAGCAAGGGATCAACATGCAGGGCTAACTAGTAAAGACACAGGCAACCCAAAGATTGCTACTATCAGGTGCAAGTTTGCACAGCAAGGGATCAATAGTAAACTAGTAAAGACACAGGCAACCCAACACTACAAAAACCGCTGAGTAGATACAACCCAGTATATTGAGTTGATCATGCATTCAGGATGATACTTTATAGTGAGGAGTGAACGTAAATGTGCCATTGAGTACAATGTTCTCAATATATTGAGTTCAACCTCACTTTTACTCACTATGGAGTTGGGTTTACTCACTATAAAATGTCATCCTGAATGCATGTTTAATTTAATATACTGAGTTGTATCTACTCCTGTTTTTGCAGTGAAAGATTGCTACATGTATGCTTTGCTTAGACAGGAAGCCCAAGCATTTTTCTTGCTTAAGCCTGGTTCACACTAGCGACATAAGCATAAGCATTAGCAACATACGGGGTCTCAGTTGGGCTTTGCTCTCATTAGCTCTCATACCTAGTCGAGAAATGCTTCACTGGATCTGCGTATGTTGCTTATGCTTATGTCGCTAGTGTGAACTATGCCGGCTTTAGAAGGTTGCTAGCGCTGTTCATATTAGCAATTTCGTAGTTGTGCAGTGAACTAGTGCGAGTCGGCTACGCACTGCATTTTTGGGCTGTTAATTTTGAGGCCGCTACCAAAACATGGCTACTAAAGACCGCTGAACCTTCGAGTGAATGTGTGAATTCTAAGACGAAAAAATATCACTATAAGTCATACACTATTCATATTGGCATTATATTAGCACAAGCGTTTATTTCGTGTAATTCGGAACAACATAAATGATACTCCATTTATACTGAACATGAATGATCAAGGTATTAACAGCCAGTATTCTTGTCTAGAACATGGAGGTTATTGTTGAGATATTACTACAATAAATCTATTATAAAACACGAATTATCAACGTGCTTACAATCAGTATTCTTGTCTAGAACATGGAGGTTATTGTTGAGATATTACTACAATAAATCTATTATAAAACACGAATTATCAACGTGCTTACAATCAGTATTCTTGTCTAGAACATAGGGGTTATTGTTGAGATATTATGGACATACATCTATTATAAAACACGAATTATCAACGTGCTTACAATCATTATTCTTGTCTAGAACATGGAGGTTATTGTTGAGATATTATGGGCATACATCTATTATAAAACACGAATAACCGAGGTGCTTATAGTCATTATTCTTGTCTAGAACATGGAGGTTATTGTTGAGATATTACGGACATAAATATATTATAAAACACGAATTATCGACTGACTTGCTTAAACTCATTATTTTGTCTAGAACATATAGGAGTTATTGTTGAGATATTATGGAAATACATCTATTATAAAACACGAATAACCGAGGTGCTTATAGTCATTATTCTTGTCTAGAACATGGAGGTTATTGTTGAGATATTATGGGTATATAAATATATTATAAAACACGAATTATCGACTTGCTTAAACTCATTATTTTTGTCTAGAACATGGAGGTTATTGTTGAGATATTATGGACATACATCTATTATAAAACACGAATTATCGACTGACTTGCTTAAACTCATTATTTTGTCTAGAACATATAGGAGTTATTGTTGAGATATTATGGAAATACATCTATTATAAAACACGAATAACCGAGGTGCTTATAGTCATTATTCTTGTCTAGAACATGAAGGTTATTGTTGGATATTATGGGTATATACATACACCTATTTCAATTAACGTTGTCCATCTGGAATGGTTGATCTGAGACCGATAGGAATTGTGGGAGCTCTTTAAATTTCAAATACATTGTTTTAATCACACTTGAATGGTGCTGAATTACAGATAAAAGTATTTCAGAAGTAAACATTAATATTCAAGCGTGATTATAATAGTGCATTTGCAGTTTAACGAGCCCCCACAATTCCTATCGGTCTCAGATCAACCATTCCAGATGAACAACGTTAATTGAAATAGGTGTATATTATAAAACACGAATTATCGAAGTGCTTATAGTCATTATTCTTGTCTAGAACATGGAGGTTATTGTTGGATATTATGGCTATACATATATATATATCAGATAAAACACGAATAATCGAGGTGCTTACAATCAGTATTCTTGTCTAGAACATGGAGGTATAAAGGAATAAAGGAATATCTAGTTGTTAAGGTTATATTATCTAGTTGTTCTATTCAGAATAAACATAAGCGAAATAAATTTACGATGTTTCGAAGTCTCCATGGCTTCATCATCAGGAATATATGAAAAATGAAAATAAGTAACTCTTTTACTGTTTTTCCCTTTGTCCTGTTGATGAATTGAAGTCTTGGAGACTTTGAAATGTTGTAAATTTAATTCGCTTATATAAATTTATTCTGAATTTCATAGAGGTTATTGTTGAGATATTATGGGCACACATCTCCCTTTTATAAAACTATAGTTTTCCTTTTTTTTCAGCAATGTTCTTCCCCAACCCACTTTTGACGAGAACTGACCTCTTTACAGGGTAAGTCATTCTTAGAGATGAGTTATTCGCAACAAAACTATGTACAGTTAATGATTCAATAAACCGCTTCTATAGTGGCCAATATATACACCAACGCCACAGCTGTTCATTCGTTGACTTGTCTCCGTTCTCACCAAACCGAGCTCGGCTAATGCATTGCTGGAAATATGATAAAGGCCCGTATACACTAGCAATTTTGTCGCGCGACAAGAGCGGCAGTTTCGATGGCGATTTTATCGCTGATTTGTTGCCGCAATTTCGAATACGCTCGAATTTAGGAGACAGAAAATCGCACCAAGTTGCACTAAATTTCGAGCATGTTCAAAGTTGCCTTGACAAATCTGCGATACAATCGCCGTTGAAGCTCTTGTCGCGCGACAAAATTGCTTGAGTAAATGGGCCTTAACACGGCATAAAAATTGCTGATTGTCTTCACGAGCAATAAAATTGTCCAGGAAAACTTGTCAAGGAAAACTTGTCAAGGAAAAATTGCTGATCGTCCTCGAGTAATGAAATTATCAAGGAAAATTTGTGAAGGAAAAATTGCTGATCTTCTTCGAGGGATGCTTGCTAAGGAAATGTTTTGATCGGCTTCACAAACAATAAAATGTCAAGAAAAACTCTCGAAAACTCATTGTCAATGAAATTTGCTGATCGTCTTCACGAACAATGGAATTATCAAGGAAAAATTGTCAAGAAAAAATTGCTGATCGCACGAGTCTTCGCTAGCAATGATCATGAAATTCAGTGTCAACGAAATATATTTTATGTTTGCACATGATCTTTATTGTAACTCCATCAAACTAGTTGAGACTCTTACACCATGCAATTTTGATTGGATGTACAATATATTTTATTATTGAAATGTTTTGTTAACCTTTTCTAAAGATCAGACCAGACAAAGTTTGCTCACTGAGTTTGACTTCCTACGGAAGTGAATTCAGGGATTCCAAATTAGTTAAGATTTCCATCAATTTTGGCGTTTTTTGAACATAAAAGTACTAATTTAACAAGCTCTTTATAGAATGTGATGTTTAGAACTGAATTTTACCAGTATTGGAGTTCGAAATAACGAGTTTTCTTCGGAAATATTACTAGCTTCTTTCTGGTAGTCCAAACTTAATAATAGTTTAAAACTATTATTTAGTTGCTGCAATTTCGAAGTTTAGTTTTGCTGCATATTTAGCATATCTATTTTTGGTTGACGTTCGTTCTTATTTCAGCCGGTGACTTATCACAATAGGGTGTATTTGTATATCGCGATATTCACATGTATGTGCCGATTCTTTGGTATTTTATTAACAAATATGGATGCATGGTTATATTACATATGGAAGAACGAACGAACGACAACTTTGTATCGGAGACGCATTGATATGTTCAGTTTTGATACTCGAATATGAGACTAGATATAAATGCTATTAATAGATCAAAAATTAATTATATTTAGAGACAAATAGTCTTTAAAGTTTAATGTACAAATTTTTATTCTATTAAACTGTAATTAGAGTGTGTTTGCCGTTTGGGAAAAACATCACTTTTTGTTACTTACTGTCCCAGTGGCTACTTCGAAAAATAACTGATTTTTTTGCTACTTTAAAGTAGCTTTTGCTAGCCTTTCCTGCAATAATAGTAGTGATTATTAATTAATACATGTCAAACCAAACGAGTGTACTTATAAATGTATTAGTTACATTAAAATTCCTCGGGTTTTAATTGAAGAAGCGATGTTTTCGCCTTTTTTCTTCGGTGAAATTAGCTCCGTCTGAGTTCGAAACATTGCCGCTGTCAAAAGATTTCTTTTATCCATTTGCACGTGGTTCCAAAAGTCCACAAAGCAGCTCAGAATAACCAATTATGTAGTGGATGGAATCATTGATGACGGCCATACAATTGTGTTGTTTTTATTTCGCTTATTAGAATGATAGGTTTACACAATACAAGACACCTGGTCAGTGTTAACAATAGAAAAAAATCTATCGGTAATGGTCGAGGTTTCGCTTTTACAACTCGCATGATCTTTGTCTTAGATTGAACAGCTGGCGGTGTAAACATTTTGCCTCAAGTCCTTCCTAGGTTAAACTTCGGGTGAGGGAGCGTTTGGTAAGTTTTTCGCGATGAGAATAGGTTTTTAGTTTGATGTAAATTTGGAGGAAGAACTTCGGTCCGTAAGAAAACAGATATCCACACCTGTGACAGTAGATAGAGTCACGTTTGAGCGGAACACAATGATGGCGAGTTGATCAATGAAATCTCGTGAATAGATAAACAAGTTCCTTACTTCCTTTGTTGATGTGTTACAGGTGGTCAGTTCTGATGCAAATTCACTTCCATCTGACAGACTGATGAACGATCGAGCTCAACTCAACCCCTTGTGTTATCACAAAATTTCCAGGTGTCTACGCCATGTTAGACCAGAGCTCGTACCGATTGGGCTTGAACGAACGAGGGCGACAATAGTCACTCTCGCGTTTAACACTCTTATTGGACTCTATATCAGTTTCTGATCTGCGAAATTGCGCATTTAAAAGATGTGCGATTCGAGTTTGACTCTCCAAGGTTACGAATTACAAAAAGATATATACAGTAATTATTCTCGCTGTTCCAAAGTAACTTTAACGACTCCCGAGAGAGAGCCGGAGATTGAAGCAACAGAAAGCGTTGACGATTCGGAGGATTCTACTGAAGCAGAGAGCGCTGCAAAGAGGCCAAAAAATGGAACTCAAATTGGGAAAAAGAGACTAGAGAAAACAAAACGTTCCGTCTCTTGGAGACATTCTAGCCGTTCTAGAAGACTAATAGCCAACGCAAGAGAACGGTCGAGAATTCATATTATGAGTGAGGCGTTCGACGGCCTTCGAAAAGCTGTTCCTTGCTATTCCCACGACCAAAAGCTCTCAAAGTTAGCAATTCTACGTCTTGCTACGAGTTACATTTCAGCTTTGGCACATTTGAATCACTTGAATGACAACGGCTCAGACAATTCCTTGAAACGTTTCGCCGATTGTGTAGACGAGTGTACGCGAGCTTTACAGACAGAAGGGCGGACAAAACGAAAAGAGTAAGTTCAGTTAATTATATTTGAATGGAAACTAGTGAGTAAACTAGTATAGGCTGCGTCGGTGTTTGATATAAACGATAGGTAATATAATGAAATGTGTAACACCGTAAAAATAGAAATAGAAACTAGCGAGTAAACTAGTATAGGCTGCGTCGGTGTTTGATATAAACGATAGGTAATATAATGAAATGTGTAACCCCGTAAAAATAGAAATAGAAACTAGCGAGTAAACTAGTATAGGCTGCGTCTGTGTTTGATATAAACGATAGGTAATAGAATGAAACTTGTAACACCGTAAAAAATAGAAATAGAAACTAGCGAGTAAACTAGTATAGGCTGCGTCGGTGTTTGATATAAACGATAGGTAATATAATGAAATTTGTAACACCGTAAAAATAGAAATAGAAACTAGCGAGTAAACTAGTGTAGGCTGCGTCCGTGTTTGATATAAAAGATAGGTAATAGAATGAAATTTGTAACATTGTAAAAATTAAAAATTTCATTCTATTACCTATCGTTTTATAATTAACTTGATTTTGTGCGCGGCCTTTTTTAAACCGGCTTCAAAGTACCGGACCGATTAAAAATTTATACATTTTCGCACTTACGTCAATTAATACGGATTAGCGTTCTCATTTCGCGGTCAAAATGCTTCTAATGTTGAATTGAGCTTTATAGCAACATACATAGACATATCAATGGAAACTAGCGAGTAAACTAGTATAGGCTGCGTCCGTGTTTGATATAAATAATAGGTAATATAATGAAATTTGTAACACCGTAAAAAATAGAAATAGAAACTAGCGAGTAAACTAGTATAGGCTGCGTCCGTGTTTGATATAAATGATAGGTAATAGATTGAAATTTGTAACACCGTAAAAAATAGAAATAGAAACTAGCGAGTAAACTAGTATAGGCTGCGTCCGTGTTTGATATAAATGATAGGTAATAGATTGAAATTTGTAACACCGTAAAAAATAGAAATAGAAACTAGCGAGTAAACTAGTATAGGCTGCGTCCGTGTTTGATATAAATGATAGGTAATAGAATGAAATTTGTAACACTGTAAAAAATAGAAATAGAAACTAGCGAGTAAACTAGTATAGGCTGCGTCCGTGTTTGATATAAATGATAGGTAATAGAATGAAATTTGTAACACCGTAAAAAATAGAAATAGAAACTAGCGAGTAAACTAGTATAGGCTGCGTCCGTGTTTGATATAAATGATAGGTAATAGATTGAAATTTGTAACACCGTAAAAAATAGAAATAGAAACTAGCGAGTAAACTAGTATAGGCTGCGTCGGTGTTTGATATTAATGATAGGTAATAGAATGAAATTTGTAACACCGTAACAAATAGAAATAGAAACTAGCGAGTAAACTAGTATAGGCTGCGTCCGTGTTTGATATAAATGATAGGTAATAGAATGAAATTTGTAACACCGTAAAAAATAGAAATAGAAACTAGCGAGTAAACTAGTATAGGCTGCGTCGGTGTTTGATATAAATGATAGGTAATAGATTGAAATTTGTAACACCGTAACAAAATGTTAACTTAACTGACGTTTCGAGCTTTAACCGTACATAGACATAAACAAATTCAACACCTGCAGAAAAGTTTTCTTTGTTATTAGAAAAATAGTTTCATTAATTAACTGTAAACATTATCATTTATTTGTTTGCTATCAAACTTTCTTCTTATACCTATATATATTTAAAAAATCAAAGAACCAGTTTTTAAATCAATTTATTTTGAAAAAATTATAATAAGCTTATTTGTAATTTGATCAGATCGAGTAGGCGTATTGTCTGAGTTGGTTTTGCTAGCTAAAAGCTTTTTTAAATTTGTCAAAAAGTTAAATATATGAGTCTTTCAAGAGCTTTCGTTTTCTTAGAACCAGCTGACATTTTCTCTGCTTTTTAAAATGATTTTTTCATTTGCTTGCAAGAAGTTTCTAGCTATTTATAGAATTTTGTCTCGGAATTGTTTCGGAACTCGGTCAAAATAATATTCAAATTCTGACCGAACTGTGTTTTTTTTTTGTAGCTTTGTTTATTGTAGTTTTAAAGGAATCAAACTGCTCAGTTATTATAGTAGGTTTTGATATATTTTTGCCGGGATACACTAAATTACACTTTCATATAATAAAAAACCTAATCTTAATATAATAAGCATATCCATCAAAAAGAACAAGCAGAAATATGTATTTTTGGAAAGTTTTATTGCTATAAATATAATTCAAATGAAGCTATTTGGAATCAAAATTACAGAAATTTGTATTATTTCCTTGCTAGCCTCGATGTGGTGTTTTTCACACTTTTGAAATTCTCATAACCTCTCAAGAATTTAATATTTTTGTCTCAAACGTTTTACCTTTGTTGATGTCATTCTAATCTATAATTCTGATCACGTGGTCAATTGCCCTATTTCATTATGACGTCACGATGTGTTTTAGTGGGGGATAGAATCGCCGAAAACAATGGTAATTTCAACTAAATCTTCTTTCTCTTTGAATTGAAAATTGAGCTTCAAATTATCTAATTTTTATGTATGTTATGTGTCTATATTTATACTTTCATATTTATGGAATTTTGTTGTCATTTCTTTCCTATCCGTCTTGTAAATGCAATTTTATCGTGTATTCTTGTATTGTTGTTATGAATCTGTCCCCCACTGGCGACCATGATCCTTAGCGTTAGAACAATAGAATGTTTTGATGTGACGTCATAGTGAAATAGGACAATTAAAATATGAATTTAACGAAATATGATAATGAAGTGGAGTTGGCAGTATTCGGTCTATTGTTGAGTCCAAATCGGTCATAGAACATAAAAGCTACGACCGCTAGGCTGTATGGGTAAGTGGTACATCTGTTAAATTCAATGTAATGAGAGAAAAAGTGTGTTTTTTTTATCCAAAAGAATAGAGATGGTCTCTCTAATTCTTTGGTACAATTTAGTACTTAATAGTACCAATACTCCTTCGTGTTATCTAGCACCGCTGTTCAATTTGTGCAAAAGTCGCATTTGTATAGGGATAATCTCGATTCAGCGATAATTCAAATGTGATTTATATTGTTAAGCAATAGCATTTTCCGTGATTAGCTTGGAATTTGTGAATATTTTTACAAAAAAATCGATTCGATTTTATTGAATGGCAATGTTGAAGCCGTTTGCCACCCCTGTCAACATTGTTGAAACGTGTTAAATCGATGTTGGATTAATGTTGAAAGAGTTTAAAAGCGTTTAAACATTGCCATTCAACAAAATCAAACGGATGTTGAAGCAAATGTTGAAGCCGTTTGCCCGGGCCTTTAGCCTGTACAAATGCGCCTTATGTTAATAGTACAGCGGGGCTAGATAACGTTAAAATGGAGTATTAAGGAATACAAAACGGCGCGCGTATTTATATACTGTAATAATATACACCTAATTCAAAAAAGGTTGTCAGGGCGAACGGCGATTGGCGATTGGTGATTGGCAATTGAACGACCGAAGGGAGCTATGGGTAATACGAATTCCTTCTTATTCGTTTCTAAATTACCCAAACAATGCCTCCGCCGTTAAGCGAAACCTTAAGCTTCGAGATACCCATTTAAGGTCATCGCTGAACGGTGTTTGGGTAATTTAGAATGGAATAAGAAGAAATTAGTATTACCCACAGTCCCTTTCGGTCGTGCAATCGCCAATCAGCAATCGCCAATCGCCGTTCGCCGTCAACCTTTTTTGAATTAGGTGTAAACACTACGCTGAAGCTGTAGGGCAAGAGAGGCGTACATACAGCGGACGTTTTATATTCCTTTTGCAAAATATTTGATTTCATACAGTTTTGCTGTCTTCTGATAGATACACGGTAGTCAGCCAATGAGAGGGCTCGTAATATCTCAAATATTGTATAATTAAACAATAGAAAACCATAAAGTTATCATAAAATATCATAGCTGTCATTAATCGTAAATCATAAGCATAATTATTAGTAGTGTTTACAACATGAGCAGCCGTGTTGTATCGCCAGATACAATCGCAAGCCGAAGGCGCGGGATTGTATCGCCGATACAACACGGACGCAAATGTTGTAAACTACTTAAAAAATGTCTAGGTTAGCTCTTTCATATTTTACCAAAATTTTCAAGATTAAAATAAATTTTGCCGTAAAATTACCAGTTAAAATTTATGCAAATCAGGATATACAACACTAGTGTTGTATCAGATTTACAACACTCGTCATGGTCATGATTTCTTTTGAAAATGTCTCATTAATTATTCATGAATTTTTTAATAATAATAATCATGCACCACAATGATCATTATAATCATCAATTATAACCATTATAATCATCATCATCATCACCATCATTATCATTATCATCACCATCATCATTATAATCATCAATCATTAATATAATCATCAATCATAAGCATAATTATTATAATAATAATCACCACAATGATCATTATAATCATCAATTATAATCATTATAATAAAAATAATAATAATCATCATCATCATCATCATCATTATAATCATCAATCATTAATCATCAATCATAAGCATAATTATTATAATAATAATAATCATCATCATTATCAATATCATCATCATCCGATCATCACCATCATCATTATAATCATCAATCGTTATCATTATAATAATCATTATAATCATCAACAACGATGCATAGTACTGCATTTGCTGAGTTAGGCTATCATCATCATAATTATGTTAATCATATGTATCATCTTGATCATTAATTGTGCCATTCATTTTTCCAGAACACAAATACAAGCCAATCAACTTGAAGATGGATCATTTACTGAAAATATAACAAAGCAAGAATATTTATGAAAATATACACAATAAGAATATACAGTCAAAATGTCATTAATATTGTTCACCCGAATAAGAAAATACCAAAAGTAAGAAATGTCACGTGACACCACAAGTCGATACTAGCATTAATAGTTCCTTTCACAGTTCCCTGCGCCATCTTGAAAGGTAGCCGGGCCTTTGCATCGGAGCGAGACGAACGTTGAGCTTGCAGTGATAGAGACGCGTGAAAAATTGTCCGGCAAGGTGTTAAAACGTCTCTATTATTGCAAGCTCAACATTCGTCTCGCTTCGATGCAAAGGCCCGGCTACCTTTCAAGATGGCGGAGGGAACTGTGAAGGGGACTATTGTGAACATAGATTTCTTAATTCTTATTCCATGTTCACTGTTATTCATTATACAGTTACCTAAACATAAAATTTTCAACTGCTGAAAAGAAATAAGCAAATAATCATGTGTCACTTGTTGTATCTCTACTTTACGTGGACAACGTTTATGACATTGACTGTATACATCTATTTTCAAAAAGGTTGTACTCACCAAAGTCCAAAGGCGATAAGTGATATATAAACGATATATCATTCATGCAACTATGTAGTCGACTGACATTTGAGGCCTTTCAAAAGGCTTCGTTGGCTACAACCAAGTGATCTCGCTTCGAAGCGCGTAAAGGATTGTTTGTCAAAGCGAACAGTTCCAAAATGGCGCCAAGAGACAGCAACGGTTATTTTTAGGAATTTGCTTTTTGTATTTATTCTTTTTTATTACTGATAGAACAACAGAGCACTTTTGTTGTCCAAGTTACATAGACTGTTTTAATGTAAAGCTATTTCAAGGACGTATTTATAGAGGGTTAATTAAGACGGAAAACAAATCTCTCGATCGATGCCATCTTGGAACTGTTGGCGATGCGTCAAAAATGCTTCTGATTGGCCTATGCTAGCCGGAAGTGTGCTTGAGAAATCACCATGGAAACAACACAGAGTATATCAACAATAACCGTTGTGTTTTTGACGAGAATAAGAAGCAGAAACAATTTATTTTAGCTATTCTTGGATCTAGGAATGACGTCAATCTGCCTATCGCCTTTCGCCTATGGCAACCTTTTTGAAAATAGGTATATAAAAAATGGAATAGCTTAAAGCAAAGGATATACTTGCAAAGATCAATATACTCAGGAGGGGGGGGGGGGGGGGGGGGGGGGGGGGTACTCCCTTTGTCCAATCAGTGGGGTTGATCGACGGTCCATTTTGCAAATGACCCCTAAAAGGTACGCATAAATAAAGAGAACTATCAAAGCCTGTCAAAAAGTTTTAAGCAAGAACCCTAAAAGGACCCTAAGAGGTACACACTGGAGATGTTTTCAACCTTAAAAAGGAGCGCCCATCACCCCTACCACTTGGACAAGGAGAGTACCCCCTCCCCTGGGTCAATATATAATTTATGGGGGGGAGGGGTGGGACGGCTGTACACAGTCTAGAAAATACAAGGACAGTTCGAATTCCGAGATCGAATAACTTTTATTGTAAATACAACAATGACGATATATGAGACATAAATCAGCATAAAATAAAATGTTTAAATAAGAAAAAACAGACTTTAATTACCTGTACTTTGACAAGACGCAAAGAAATTAACAGACGACTCTTTAAGCCTGGTACACACGGCGTCATAATCATAACAACGGTTACGACTACGATTGTACGGTTCACACGTGCGATATAACGTCATAGTCATAGTCATAATCATAAGAAAATGGAAACTTCTCCATTTCTTATGACTGTGCTTATGATTATGACTATGATTATGATGCCGTGTGAACCAGGCTTTAACGGTGTCATATGGTGATTACAATAGAGCTTAGAGTGATTTTCCGTCGTCCGTGAAAGAAAAATGACTAACTAGTTTGTAGTAGTGCGTAATAGTTGGTAATAGATACAAAGAGACTAGAAGAGTCAAGATTACGTGTGTCATACAATAAATTAATTCGATCATAACATTCATTTATTCTAAGCCGAGATTAAAACACAAGAAACTGCACTGACTTTTATATTATAACCTGTTATAACAAATTCAGTCATCGTTAATTCAGTTGAAGTTCAGTTTTCTTTCTTTCTACGTTTATTACCAACAAGTAATACCGTGTATTAATCTGTTATGCGTACTATTTTTTCACGGGCGACACGGTCACGAGAAATCAAGATTTTTCGTTAAAGCACAGGTAGCCCAAGCTATGCATTTGTACGTTTTTTAGCAATATGACGAAATATTTAAAATGCAATAAAAATAAACATGTCTACCTGTGTGTAAGGACGCTGGGGAACATCAGCCATAAATCACTCAAAATTGAAGGAAATGGCCTAAAACTTCACAGGAATGCAAAGAAAAACACAACACACAGGTAGACATGTTTATTTTTATTGCATTTTAAATATTTCGTCATATTGCTAAAAAACGTGCAAATGCATAGCTTGGGCTACCTGTGGTTAAAGTCATGATTTTTTCGCTTTCAAATCCGCGTCGTTTTAGTGTCGAGTTTTGGAACTATAATGCGTCACATAAATTAGTGTTTTGGGTAAGCATTACGAATTAAACTGGCCATTATTAGCTTTACGCACATCTCGTTCAAGAAAATAACAAAAGTGTCATTGGCAATACAGCAACTCAAAGCAAATATACGCCTTTTCAACTTGAAACAAATTACAGAGTCTTAAAAGCGACTAGTGCCCAGTCCCACTAGTCCAAAACAATAGAATTGTTAAATTTTACCGCCTTTTTTCGTTTGTAGCGCCTTAAATAGCGCGGTGACACCCAATTTTTTTTTCGCTTTTCTCACTGCACATTGATAATATGATTATCTTTTTGAATCTGAAAAAAAAATTAATATAGTTTTCGAGCGCATTCCACTGAGAAATTTTGACTTTTGTAGGTTCATGATCTCAAAAAATGACTCTAGTAATACGTTAAAATGATGACTAAATAGCCAAATCTTTGGCTTGTTAAAGGCTAGAAGATGTGATAAGAATAGTAAAAGAACTATGTTTTGAGAATCTGTGGTAATAGTTAGGTAAAGACTTTGCTGGTTATTGTAGTAATTTTATTTCCAACGAATTTAGTTAGCTTATTTTGGAAGCAGATTAGACCAAAAAGTGCCTTACACCACCCCTAACAGTTTTAAAACAAGCAAGGCGATCCCCCTTTTTTATTTCAGTTTTGAGTTCTACCTATGTCATAGTTTATGTAGAAAAGGTTTAAGGAACTAGTAAACAAGTCTGAACTCAAGTGAAGTGTTTGTCTTGTTCATCATGGTATGCTCGTCTGACAAATAGTTGGTTGGTACTGTTCGAAAGTCCAGTTGAAAATTTCAAATGAAAAAAAATAAAAAAAACAGTCGAATTTACCTGTTTCCTATACAGTAAATTACAAAAAGAAAAATATTTGATCTACATGATTTTAAAAATGTTGGCAAAGAAGAAAGAGTGTTCGTGGGCGAAAACGAATTATAGGCATACTGAATGTTTTGTGTGGAAAATGTAGTCTTAGCACAAAAGCAGCGAATTTCTTATAGCTATGAAGGAACATATTTGATGTACACCTGTTTTAAACTGCTATCACAAAAAGCAATAAATTTGGAGGAATTTTGGAATAACTTTATTTCTCAGTATACCATGTATACGCTTATTGATACACTTATAATAGTAGGCAAAATTAAAAAATTACAAGCACACAAGCTACATTCAAACTCACTCATGTTCATTGTTTGATGTGCGAAAAAACGGATAACCCGGAGAAAGTCCCTTGTCGCATGAGAGAGAACAACACATCAAGGATACTATGTTCACTTGTCGCCCGAGCCAAACCTCGTTCCCGCCTCAACCAAAAGCGAAGGGAAAGGTTCCAAGGAACGGGGCTAGCACGAGCCGGGAATCGAACTCAGGTCACAGTGGTGAAAGGCCAGCGCCTTCACCGCTAGGCCACCTATGCCACCCAATAAATATAATATAATTTATAACTTTTAACGTAAGCACGAGGCTAGCCAGTCAAGAACAACAGCAGCTTGTGTTCACCGTTCATGATTCAAGCCTTTGAAACAAAGCGCAAGTGGCGCCAGCTCTAGCAAGTTATTCGATATTCACGTGCACTGTTAAGTCAAATAACATAATGTTTTCTCAGCAAAATGTCTGTCAGAAATGTCTGTTTGTTTTATGTTTTTGGGTGTTCCTGACTATCATCTAAACGATGTTCTTTATTGAAAAAGTTTAGAATTGCAGAATTTCGCAAAAACATTGAGTTGACCATAGCTACTTGTTTCACCTTGTGATAAATCCTTGTGGTAACTTGCGTTC
This sequence comes from Metridium senile, assembly GCA_949775045.1. NCBI lineage: Eukaryota > Metazoa > Cnidaria > Anthozoa > Actiniaria > Metridiidae > Metridium > Metridium senile. The sequence continues at coordinate 4,295,877 of OX459101.1, read as the reverse complement.
TCGTTTGTACCGGGCTTAATTAAAAGGCTTTGTATCTAGTAGTACATTTTGTATTTTGACACCATACATAACGGTATCAAATGGACCTTTTAAACTCCTAAAAGGTTCGATGGGCATCACCGTCCTGTTCGGTTCCGAGGAACGAAGCTACCTGTGACGTCATCCTCTGTGTACTATACTTAATACAGCCTTTCGTATATCGGCTATACGGTAACAGTAAATAAAGGGATTGATGGAACTGTTCAGAAAACACATTGTTAATCCAATATAGATCAAAATGTCCCACATATTGGTATTTGTATCTTGAGTGACGGCTTGTGTTACAATTCTGATGATGACAAGAGGAAACGTGCAGAGTCCAAAGGTTCCCATTATGAAGTACATTGTATTGACAGATCTTTTGTATTTTTTTACATTTAAAGTTGGTTCCTTCTGATCGCATTCGTCCTTGATTTTTGCTATGTGTCTCTTGAGAGCTTTGGATATCAAAATCGTCAGAATCATACTGCTTAAAACCCATAAACCAACGATGACTATTGCAATGATTCCAACTGGATTTCGAACTTCGGGAATCATTGCAAGCCCGCTGAACGACGTCATGAACATCCAAACTATCACCACTGCCATGTAACATCTTTTCGATGTCACAATTGATTTGTATTCCTTGAGAGTTGTAATTGCTAAGAAGCGATCAATGGATATGAAACATATCGTCATGATGGAACCAAACGCCAGAGGTAAACCAATGTGAGCCAATAAAGTACGAATATGTTCAATCCAGTAAGAAGAATCCAAACAAAGAAAAAAATAAGCACAATAAAATGGCTGAATAACTAACCCTACCAAGAAATCAGTAATCGATAGATTTAAAATGAGTATATAGGATGGGGAGGCCCTTAATGACGATGTTTTCACAAACGCGAAGATGGTCACCAGATTAAAGCCAAATGCCACGATGGAGCCCAAAGCGTTTACGGTGATCAACGGATAAACCACATAAATGCTTAGATTTAAACTCGAGCTAGAAACGTTTGTATTGTTCATCATGGTAAGTTCTTCTGACCTGATATAGATAGATGAAAAGTCTATAATAAATAGAAATAGACTGGTCCAAAGTGCAGGTAGACGTTTTTCTGATAGACTGATGTTTCTCTCAATTTGATTTAGCCAAATAAACAGTTGAGAATAAGGCAATGGAAGAATATGCTTCCGAAATAGTAAACAAGTCTGAGCTTAAGTGGAGTGTTTGTCTTGTTCATCACAGCATGTTTACTCTGAGTATTGGTGGCTATTTTTCAGTTGCTTTAGCGTTTGTATAACGGTTGTTGAAGGTTTCTCTTGAGGTTAACGAACACAGATGTACAAATGATAAATACAAATACTAGATCTAGAAACCCTCTGATTTCAAGGGTATGGTTTGTTCTTCTGACAAATAGTTGGTTGGTACTGGTCGAAAGTCTAGGTAGACGTTTCGTATATGAGATGATAAATCGACAGATGTTTCTCAGTCTATTTTCGATTTAGCCAATTAAAAAAATGAGAAAAAGGAAGTAGAACAAGATATTTCCGAACCAATAAACACGTCTGAAAATAAAAGGGAAGATTAAAGATTTAACCAAATTGGCGAGATCTGATGGACTGTGCAAAAGTTCGGAAGTGGCACACAATGACGATTTTTGATTTTAGATTGTAGCTCACGTACAATGCTCGAAAATGGCCAAAATGATAATTTATGATGGACTTTATTTAGTGTAAAATATCAACATTGGTCCAAAATAGCAAATTTTGATGGATTGTAACTGATAATTTTTAATTGACTATAATAAAAGAAGAAAAAGAAGAAAAAGAAAAAGAAGAAAAAGAAGAAAAAGAAAAAGAAGAAAAAGAAAAAGGTTTGATTTAAAAATGTTGTCAAAGATGACCGGACAAGACTGAAATAAGTTATGGGCACACAGCTATTTCAAAAAGGTTATCCAAAGCGAATGGTCCCATACAAGACTGAAATAAGTTATGGGCACACACCTATATTTCAAAAAGGTTATCCAAAGCGAATGGACCCATACAAGACTGAAATACGTTATGGGCACACACCTATATTTCAAAAAGGTTATCCAAAGCGAATGGTCCCATGCAAGACTGAAATACGTTATGGGCACACACCTATATTTCAAAAAGGTTATCCAAAGCGAATGGTCCCATGCAAGACTGAAATACGTTATGGGCACACACCTATATTTCAAAAAGGTTATCCAAAGCGAATGGTCCCATGCAAGACTGAAATAAGTTATGGGCACACACCTATATTTCAAAAAGGTTATCCAAAGCGAATGGTCCCATGCAAGACTGAAATAAGTTATGGGCACACACCTATATTTCAAAAAGGTTATCCAAAGCGAATGGTCCCATACAAGACTGAAATAAGTTATGGGCACACAGCTATTTCAAAAAGGTTGTCCAAAGCGAATGGTCCCATACAAGACTGAAATAAGTTATGGGCAGACAGCTATTTCAAAAAGGTTGTCCAAAGCGAATGGTCCCATGCAAGACTGAAATAAGTTATGGGGATAGCTCATTCACAACGGAAACTAATAATTGGTATGCACCCTTTGTATGTGATTGAAATTCAGGCGAAAATTTCCAATAAGAAAATGATTGAATTGACCACAGGCAGCCCAACTATTCTATCTGAGGATTTTTTTGTAATGACAATAAAATTATTTTTAACCGCGCGCCGAGCGCCATATTGGAATAAATATCTTTTGTTAGGATCATTGAGCGCGCGGTTGGGGTTCCTGTGGTGTATTTGTTTGAATGCGCGTGGATGGGATTCCTGTGGTTTTTTGCAAGCAATTTTTCGTCAAAGTCGCGCGGTGTTGAAGAGGGAGGTATCAAGATACTACTTTCTTCGATTTTTTTTGTCGTACGTGCGATTCCGCGCGACCGAAAAACATACATACATAACGGTATCAAATGGACCATTTAAACTCCTAAAAGGTTCGATGGGCATCAACGTCCTGTTCGGTTCCGAGGAACGAAGCTACCTGTGACGTCATCCTCTGTGTACTATACTTAATACAGCCTTTCGTATATCGGCTATACGGTAACAGTAAATAAAGGGATTGATGGAACTGTTCAGAAAACACATTGTTAATCCAATATAGATCAAAATGTCCCACATATTGCCATCTATATCGTGGATGAAGGCGTTTTGTAGAATTCTGATGATGACAAGAGGAAAATTACAGAACCCAAAGGTTCCCATTATGAAGTACATTGTATGGACCGATCTTTTGTATTTTTTGACATTTACAACCACGTCTGTTGTCATTTCTTATATTCGGAATATAGCAGATAAATATTTTACGTTCGTTTGAACGAAGTGAATTAGAACGTAATTATATCTAAGTGAAGTTAGTCATCTTTAGAATGAAATCTCATCTTATATTAAATATGAATGTGAAAATAAAGTTTTTTGTTTAGTTCTATAAAATACAGACTGTTGTTTGTTATGTACACCTGTTTTCAAAAACGTTGTCCTATTTGAAATTAGTAATCAGTAATTAGTAATTTGTACATAGTGAAATATATTGGAATTAAGAAGCGAATCAAAAAGAGACGCGGTCGGCATTAGGGGTTAGAATAAATACTGATTGGAAAAAGAGTCTTGGATTTTTCGGTTCACCAATGTATAGTTACTCTACTGATGTCGATTTGATGTTGATAATTGTGCAAAATCATTATTAAATATTCAAACTGGCAAATTTAAAAAAAACTTCGTTAGCACGAGGCTCTCGAGCTCTCTTTTCAAACTTGGAAGATGGCATATTATTCAGTTACGAATGTCTTCTGATAATGCCTTCTGCATGACTGCAACATATGTAGCACGCCGAGTGAATTTATTTACGCTTGAATGCAATGCAAATGCGTGTACCACGATAAAACATTTATAAGCACGAGGCCATAGGCCGAGTGCTTTTATTGTTTTTGAGTGTTTGGAAACCCTAATGAAACACGAAGCACGAGCTTTTTGGAATTACTTCTCAGTCGAATAAATAATTCATTATGCAGGCTAGTTCTTTATAATATAATAGGTCACTCATTATATTGCCTGGGATTATGAGAGTTATTTTGAATTCCTCTCGTGCGGAATTTATTGGATTTCGAAATACTGTAGGGTTTATAAGGAGTGTTACGGGATTCTTACTTGAAGTTGTTCAAAAAGGCTTAGAAAATGTTCCTTTAAGTTCAGTTGAGCAATATTTCAAATTGTACTCTAAATTTAACCGTGTAACTACCTACATAAGTAGTTGTTTTTTTCATTTTCTTTAGAAAATAATCCAAATTGTCATTTAAATATAAGTTGTAACTTCAGTAGGGATCATTAAAGATGCGAATAAAGCTCATTTATGTGAGTACTTGACGTTAGTGTAATTTCTGATATAATATATACAGAGTATTTGATGGCGTGGGAAATTAGACTGTACTTTGCCAACCAAATCACCAATAGCTCAGCTGGTATGAAGAGGGAATTCAACTCCAAGGGTTGCAGGTTCGAGACTCGGACACGCCAATAAAAAAAGGGTGAAAAAATAATGTAAAAATAATAATAATATAGGATAGTAAGGTAGGTAGGTCACTAGGGAATACTAATTCTTTTCAGATTTCCCACCACTATGTAGATTTAGAAATATTTTCATCACTAGTGATGAAAATATTTCAAACACCGGTCAACTTATAATCGTGTTTCATCGGGGTTTCAAACCCATGCACGTGGTACAAATGGTGTGCTCACATTGGTTGATTAGCTCATGAATTATTAATGAGTTTGAGAAGTAGTCTTCACTCATATCAATGGCCAAACCTGGATCAATTTTATTTACATTAATTAGAATATATACACATTTTACAGTTACATAGAGAATAAAGAAATCATTTTACTAAACAGAATCTGTGAACTGCAAGCAAAGGAGCATATCTTTCAAGTTGGTTGCCATAATGTTCATTTATAGGTCAAAAGATAATTTAGAAATACCAATAAATATTGATGGTTACATGTTGATATATAGACATTTTCTGATTGTTAATTAAATAGTCCTTATGTTTTCTTTTTAAAGAACAAAAGGAAGAATTTTTATTGAATTTGATTTCCCATAATCTTAGATAAAGGCAAACTTGTCATAATTTGGTATAGCTTTCAGTAGTACTCTTAGCTTGAATCAATGTTCAATAGCTTCAAAACACAAATTTGACAATAGGCCACAGTCACCCAAGGATCCAGAAACAGTCGAAAGTCAATTAAAAATGGACTGTTTCTGGATCCTGGGGTGCCTGTGAATAGGCTAACATTAAATGTTAGCCTATTAACTGTTTAACCAATACACCTTTTGATCTTAGCTTCTGTGATTTAACCTATTTGAACCTGACAATGATCTTTGAATTTTATGTATACACTAATCGCTTTACATATTCACATTTTGTCGTCAAATAAGCTCTAGACTTTGAAGTTGGATCCAAAATCGCTTTGAATATGGTTGTAAACGAACTAATTTCATATTATGGGTTCAATAAAATGCGCCCGCATTTTGTCAAATTAACATATGTCGTCACTTGCTGTTTGTAATGTTTTTAATTTTTTCATGTATATTATAAATACTCGACCGAGTACGGTCTGGTGCAATTTGTACTCTTTGAAAAACACACTCGTGCATGCGAATTATTCCCAAATTGCACTCGAAACCATATGATTACCTCTACTTATTACAAGTGTATCAATAAGCGTATAGAAATAAAGTTATTCCAAAATTCCCCCGATTAGATTGCTTTTTGTGACAACAGTTTAAAACAGGTGTACATCAAATATGTTCCTTCATAGCTATAAGAAATTCGCTGCTTTTGTGCTAAGACTAAATCAGTTCCCACACAAAAACATTCAGTATGTCTATAATTCCTTTTCAATTACCACGAACACTCTATGGGTATGGTTTGTTCTTCTGACATATAGTTGGTTGGTACTGGTCGAAAGTCCAGGTCGACGTCTCGCATATATGATGATTAATCGACAGATGTTTCTCTTGGTTTGATATAGCCAATTAAACACATGAGAACTGAGAACACGGATTCCGTGCGCGAAATTATTCAAAATCAAGGGTCTTCGCTCCTTTTCCTTTAAAATGGTACATTTTCAAGTGCTTTTTTCCACATCCGGGACCAAATCAGCTACTTACTTCCCATTGAATACCAATGAACAAATTTTGAGCGATTTCTAATTTATGAGGTTTGTCACGATGTGTTTGGTAATTATGTTTTTGATTTACGTTGGTAAAATACGATTTGAAGGAATTGGGCAAGTTGTTTGAATTGTAGTCATACATGAATAAAGCAGTGCACAGAAGAAGATGTTTTGTTTTGATGTTTGTGGAGACTCTCTCTTAATATTCCAAAGTTGTTACATATAACATAGTTTTATATGATTTGCACTGGCTTCCGATAGAATTCCGTATCAAATTTAAGCTTATTGTTATCACTTTTTCATGGGCTAGCTAGCTCCAAGTTATTTATGTGATCTAGTTTCTTTGAAGGAGAGTAGACGGTACCTGATTTATAGTCAAACGATTGACTTTTTCTTCAAATAACACAAATAAACACATAAACAAATGAATAAATAGAGTGCAAACAATATAACCGTGAAACAAGTAGTACTAATTAGTACTAAATAGTGCTATTTAAACAACTGAAAACAATAGAATTAGCATAAAATATCACTATTTAGTACTTACTAATTATGTTGCACGCTTTTAATGTTTGTACTCTAAAATAAATAAATAAACAAATAAACAAATGTCATATTAAATTGTCGCTCTCTTCGATGTGGGAAATAGGGCGTTTAGATTTAGTATTACTTTATTCGAACGTTTTCAACAAGATAGCCATCATCAGAAAATGGTAGGTTTTTCCTTTGGGAATTACAAGATAATTTCATGTAATTTATATCATAACCTGATGATGACTATGTAGTCGAAAACGTTCGAATAAAGTAATAGCAAATCTAAACGCCATATTCTACAAATAAACAAATATTTACAAAGAAGACATTCGGTTATCGAACCTTTTCAGCTGCAGCACCAAAACAATGGAACAGTGCACTCATGTACGCAGAGAGAAAAAAAAAGCGTTTTACTAGATCGATTAAATATATATTCATAATATTATTGAACTTATTTTGAATTAAATAATATATTTTGAATACTGATTTTATAGATTTTAGCCTTTTTATTTAATATGTACATACTGTAATTATCAGTATAGCTTTATTATCCAACTAGTCACAGACGAGTTAAAATCTGGCGCAGGAGGAAGACTGGATCGAGTAAAAATATCCATTTTGTTCTCTCTCATGCGACAAGGGACTTTCTCCCGCGGGTTATCCAGTTTTTCTCACATCAAACGATGAACATGAGTGAGTTTGAATGTAGCTTGTGTGCTTGTAATTTATTAATTTTATCTATTATTATAAGTGTATCAATAAGCGTATATTAATAATTCCTCCAATTATATTGCTTTTTGTGACAACAGTTTAAAACAGGTGTACATCAAATATGTTCCTTCATAGCTATAAGAAATTCGCTACTTTTGTGCTAAGACTACATTTTCCCACACAAAAACATTCAGTATGCAGGATAATTCCTTTTCGCCCACGAACACTCTTTCTTCTTTGCCAACATTTTTTAAATCTTGTAGATCAAATATTTTTCATTTTGTAATTTACTGTATAGTAAACAGGTCAACTCAATTATTTTTTCATTTGAGATGTTCGCCTAAATTTCCATCGTTTCCATATGCTAAGACTAAATCAGTTCCCACACAAAAACATTCAGTATGCCTATAATTCCTTTTCGCCCACGAACACTCGTTCTTCTTTGCCAACATTTTTTAAATCTTGTAGATCAAATATTTTTCTTTTTGTAATTTACTGTATAGTAAACAGGTCAATTCAATCATTTTCTTATAGGAAATTTTCGCCTGAATTTCAATCACATACAAAGGGTGCATACCAATTATTAGTTTCCGTTGTGAATGAGCTATCGCTTATGAAAACATTCCCGTCGCCTTGGACAACCTTTTTGAAATAGCTGTCTGCCCATAACTTATTTCAGTCTTGCATGGGACCATTCGCTTTGGACAACCTTTTTGAAATAGCTGTCTGCCCATAATTTATTTCGATTCAGTCTTGTATGGGACCATTCGCTTTGGATAACCTTTTTGAAATAGCTGTGTGCCCATAACTTATTTCAGTCTTGTCCGGTCATCTTTGACAACATTTTTAAATCAAACCTTTTTCTTTTTCTTCTTTTTCTTCTTTTTCTTCTTTTATTAAAGTCAATTAAAAATTATCAGCTACAATCCATCAAAATTTGCTATTTTGGACCAATGTTGATATTTTACACTAAATAAGTCCATCATAAATTATCATTTTGGCCATTTTCGAGCATTGTACGTGAGCTACAATCTAAAATCAAAAATCGTCATTGTGTGCCACTTCCGAACTTTTGCACAGTCCATCAGATATCGCCAATTTGGTTAAATCTTTAATCTTCCCTTTTATTTTCAGACGTGTTTATTGGTTCGGAAATATCTTGTTCTACTTCCTTTTTCTCATTTGTTTAATTGGCTAAATCGAAAATACAGAAACATCTGTCGATTTATCATCTCATATACGAAACGTCTACCTGGACTTTCGACCAGTACCAACCAACTATTTGTCAGAAGAACAAACCATACCCTTGAAACCAGAGGGTTTCTAGATCTAGTATTTGTATTTATCATTTGTACATCTGTGTTCGTTAACCTCAAGAGAAACCTTCAACAACCGTAATACAAACGCTAAAGCAGCTGAAAAATAGCCACCAATACTCAGAGTAAACATGCTGTGATGAACAAGACAAACACTCCACTTGAGCTCAGACTTGTTTACTAGTTCGGAAGCATCTTCTTCCATTGCCTTATTCTCAACTGTTTATTTGGCTAAATCAAATTGAGAGAAACATCAATCTATCAGAAAAAACGTCTACCTGCACTTTGGACCAGTCTATTTCTAATTGTTATAGACTTTTCATCTATCTATATCAGGTCAGAAGAACTTACCATGATGAACAATACAAACGTTTCTAGCTCGAGTTTAAATCTAAGCATTTATGTGGTTTATCCGTTGATCACCGTAAACGCTTTGGGCTCCATCGTGGCATTTGGCTTTAATCTGGTGACCATCTTCGCGTTTGTGAAAACATCGTCATTAAGGGCCTCCCCATCCTACATACTCATTTTTAATCTATCGATTACTGATTTCTTGGTAGGGTTAGTTATTCAGCCATTTTATTGCGCTTATTTTTTTGCTTGTTTGGATTCTTCTTACTGGATTGAACATATCCGTACTTTATTGACTCACATTGGTTTACCTCTGGCGTTTGGTTCCATCATGACGATATGTTTCATCACCATTGATCGCTTCTTAGCAATTACAACTCTCAAGGAATACAAATCAATTGTGACATCGAAAAGATGTTACATGGCAGTGGTGATAGTTTGGTTTTTCATGACGTCGTTTGGCGGGCTTACAATGATTCCCGAAGTTCAAAATCCAATTGGAATCATTGTAATAGTCATCGTTGGTTTATGGGTTTTAAGCAGTATGATTCTGACGATTTTGATATCCAAAGCTCTCAAGAGACACATAGCAAAAATCAAGGACGAATGCGATCAGAAGGAACCAACTTTAAATGTAAAAAAATACAAAAGATCTGTCAATACAATGTACTTCATAATGGGAACCTTTGGACTCTGCACGTTTCCTCTTGTCATCATTAGAATTCTAGAACAAGCCGTCACTCAAGATACAAATACCAATATGTGGGACATTTTGTTCTATATTGGATTAACATTATGTTTACTGAACAGTTCCATCAATCCCTTTATTTACTGTTACCGTATAGCCGATATACGAAAGGCTGTATTAAGTATAGTACACGGAGGATGACGTCACAGGTAGCCTCATTACTCGGAACCGAACAGGACGGTGATGCCCATCGAACCTTTTGGAAGTTTAAATGGTCGATTTGATACCGTTGTGTATGGTGTCAAAATACAAAATGTACTACTAGATACAAAGCCTTTTAATTAAGCCCGGTACAAACGAGAACGCAAGTTACCACAAGGATTTATCACAAGGTGAAACAAGTAGCCATGGTGAACTCAATGTTTTTACGAAATTCTATGAAACTACACTTTTATCATTAAAGTAGATCGTTTAGATCGTCAGGAACATCCAAAAACAGTTTGAATGTAGCTTGTGTGCTTGTAATTTATTAATTTTATCTATTATTATAAGTGTATCAATAAGCGTATAGAAATAAAGTTATTCCAAAATTCCTCCAAATATATTGCTTTTTGTGATAAATTCGATGCTTTTGTGCTAAGACTAAATTTTCCACACAAAAACATTCAGTATGCCTATAATTCCTTTTCGCCCACGAACACTCTTTCTTCTTTGCCAACATTTTTAATTCTTGTAGATCAACTGTTTTTCATTTTGTAATTTACTGTATAGTAAACAGGTCAATTCAATCATTTTCTTATAGGAAATTTTCGCCTGAATTTCAATCACATACAAAGGGTGCATACCAATTATTAGTTTCCGTTGTGAATGAGCTATCGCTTATGAAAACATTCCCGTCGCCTTGGATAACCTTTTTGAAATAGCTGTCTGCCCATAACTTATTTCAGTCTTGCATGGGACCATTCGCTTTGGACAACCTTTTTGAAATAGCTGTCTGCCCATAACTTATTTCAGTCTTGTATGGGACCATTCGCTTTGGATAACCTTTTTGAAATAGCTGTGTGCCCATAATTTATTTCGATTCAGTCTTGTATGGGACCATTCGCTTTGGACAACCTTTTTGAAATAGCTGTCTGCCCATAATTTATTTCGATTCAGTCTTGTATGGGACCATTCGCTTTGGACAACCTTTTTGAAATAGCTGTCTGCCCATAATTTATTTCGATTCAGTCTTGCATGGGACCATTCGCTTTGGACAACCTTTTTGAAATAGCTGTCTGCCCATAATTTATTTCGATTCAGTCTTGTATGGGACCATTCGCTTTGGACAACCTTTTTGAAATAGCTGTCTGCCCATAATTTATTTCGATTCAGTCTTGCATGGGACCATTCGCTTTGGACAACCTTTTTGAAATAGCTGTCTGCCCATAACTTATTTCAGTCTTGCATGGGACCATTCGCTTTGAATAACCTTTTTGAAATAGCTGTGTGCCCATAACTTATTTCAGTCTTGTCCGGTCATCTTTGACAACATTTTTAAATCAAACCTTTTTCTTTTTCTTCTTTTTCTTCTTTTTCTTCTTTTATTAATTAAAAATTATCAGCTACAATCCATCAAAATTTGCTATTTTGGACCAATGTTGATATTTTACACTAAATAAGTCCATCATAAATTATCATTTTGGCCATTTTCGAGCATTGTACGTGAGCTACAATCTAAAATCAAAAATCGTCATTGTGTGCCACTTCCGAACTTTTGCACAGTCCATCAGATATCGCCAATTTGGTTAAATCTTTAATCTTCCCTTTTATTTTCAGACGTGTTTATTGGTTCGGAAATATCTTGTTCTACTTCCTTTTTCTCATTTGTTTAATTGGCTAAATCGAAAATACAGAAACATCTGTCGATTTATCATCTCATATACGAAACGTCTACCTGGACTTTCGACCAGTACCAACCAACTATTTGTCAGAAGAACAAACCATACCCTTGAAACCAGAGGGTTTCTAGATCTAGTATTTGTATTTATCATTTGTACATCTGTGTTCGTTAACCTCAAGAGAAACCTTCAACAACCGTAATACAAACGCTAAAGCAGCTGAAAAATAGCCACCAATACTCAGAGTAAACATGCTGTGATGAACAAGACAAACACTCCACTTGAGCTCAGACTTGTTTACTAGTTCGGAAGCATCTTCTTCCATTGCCTTATTCTCAACTGTTTATTTGGCTAAATCAAATTGAGAGAAACATCAATCTATCAGAAAAAACGTCTACCTGCACTTTGGACCAGTCTATTTCTAATTGTTATAGACTTTTCATCTATCTATATCAGGTCAGAAGAACTTACCATGATGAACAATACAAACGTTTCTAGCTCGAGTTTAAATCTAAGCATTTATGTGGTTTATCCGTTGATCACCGTAAACGCTTTGGGCTCCATCGTGGCATTTGGCTTTAATCTGGTGACCATCTTCGCGTTTGTGAAAACATCGTCATTAAGGGCCTCCCCATCCTACATACTCATTTTTAATCTATCGATTACTGATTTCTTGGTAGGGTTAGTTATTCAGCCATTTTATTGCGCTTATTTTTTTGCTTGTTTGGATTCTTCTTACTGGATTGAACATATCCGTACTTTATTGACTCACATTGGTTTACCTCTGGCGTTTGGTTCCATCATGACGATATGTTTCATCACCATTGATCGCTTCTTAGCAATTACAACTCTCAAGGAATACAAATCAATTGTGACATCGAAAAGATGTTACATGGCAGTGGTGATAGTTTGGTTTTTCATGACGTCGTTTGGCGGGCTTACAATGATTCCCGAAGTTCAAAATCCAATTGGAATCATTGTAATAGTCATCGTTGGTTTATGGGTTTTAAGCAGTATGATTCTGACGATTTTGATATCCAAAGCTCTCAAGAGACACATAGCAAAAATCAAGGACGAATGCGATCAGAAGGAACCAACTTTAAATGTAAAAAAATACAAAAGATCTGTCAATACAATGTACTTCATATTGGGAACCTTTGGACTCTGCACGTTTCCTCTTGTCATCATTAGAATTCTAGAACAAGCCGTCACTCAAGATACAAATACCAATATGTGGGACATTTTGTTCTATATTGGATTAACATTATGTTTACTGAACAGTTCCATCAATCCCTTTATTTACTGTTACCGTATAGCCGATATACGAAAGGCTGTATTAAGTATAGTACATAGAGGATGACGTCACAGGTAGCTTCGTTACTCGGAACCGAACAGGACGGTGATGCCCATCGAACCTTTTAGGAGTTGAAATGGTCGATTTGATACCGTTATGTAGGCTGTCAAAATACGAAATGTACTACTAGATACAAAGCCTTTTAATTAAGCCCGGTACAAACGAGAACGCAAGTTACCACAAGGATTTATCACAAGGTGATACAAGTAGCCATGGTGAACTCAATATTTTTACGAAATTCTATGAAACTACACTTTTATCATTAAAGTAGATCGTTTAGATCGTCAGGAACATCCAAAAACAGTTTGAATGTAGCTTGTGTGCTTGTAATTTATTAATTTTATCTATTATTATAAGTGTATCAATAAGCGTATAGAAATAAAGTTATTCCAAAATTCCTCCAAATATATTGCTTTTTGTGATAAATTCGATGCTTTTGTGCTAAATTTTCCACACAAAAACATTCAGTATGCCTATAATTCCTTTTCGCCCACGAACACTCTTTCTTCTTTGCGAACATTTTCATAATCATGTAGATCAACTGTTTTTCATTTTGTAATTTACCGTATAGTAAACAGGCAAATTCAACTGTTTTTTTTTTTTTTAATTTGAATTTTTCGCCTAAATTCCCATCAAAAACAAAACGTATACAACCAATTAGCCTTTTCCATATCGAGCAAGGGACTGGAACCAAGTTTCTCAAAATCAATTGAATTCAAAAATAAACCCCTTCACACGAACGAACCAATACAAATGAGTAAGAATTGAAAGTTTGAACAAGTTTGTGCAAATTGCAACGAAATTATGGCATTTTATTTTTTTCGAAAATACAAAGAATGTATGGTTTGGCAGGACGTTTTGGAAGACACCATACATTTCTCTGTAATTTTGGCAGAGTTTGGATGCTCATTTTTTTTCTTTTTAGCGAAACGTTCTGAAACTTGGTCAATAAGCTTATATTTGGTTACTCTCCGATGAGATGGGGTTAATGTTTTTGGAACCATAATTAAATTAGTTTTTCACAGTCGTACCCAGTCCTTAACTCGATACGGAAAAGGCCAATTATTCCTTTCCGTTGTGAATGATTATGAACCGTATCGCTTAAAATAACCTTTCTATCGCGTTGAAATAGGTATCTAATACTCATTAATTTATTCACGAAGGTAACAACCAATCCCAGAAACGTATTTGTAGCACGTGACGTACTTTGAAACTCATTCGAAAATGACTCGACTTTGAAATATATTTCCTATAGGACTTTGAAATAAAAACAAACGTAACAAAGACCGATTATTTTCAAAAGATCAACCGTACATGCAATAATTAATGAGTATTAGATGTGGTTTCAAATGCTTGTCACTGTATTTTATGGGATTTAAATATCCTCGTGAAAATTTCAAATGCTTCAGCTGCGCCTCAGTATTTTAAAAATTCCACTTGGATTTTGAACGAACCCCATTGAATACAGCGACTCCGATTTGAAACATTAGCATCGACCGAATCGAAATATGGAGTCCAATTTTAATAACTATTGTTCTTGACTGGCTATCCTCGTACAGTGGAACCCTGTTAATCTGGCCACCGAAGGGACAGCCCAAAGTGGCCGTATTAACGGGGTGGGCGTATTAAGCGGGTACATTTTATAGAAAATGTATGGCTATGCATTTCGTCGGGACCTCAAAAACTGGCCGCAATAACGGGGTGGCCGTACTGTGGAGTTTCCACTGTATTCACGTTGAAACGCATGGAGTTTTCACATCAATGCGAGGCTACCCAGTCAAGAATAATAGTTAGCCATATTTCTACTCGGTGCCGATATTTGTTTGTTTGTTTTGGCATGATCTGTCGCTTTGGGCAATGTTATTGAAAAAAGCGGTGTATGCCAATAATTTCTTTCCGTCTCGGAATGAGGTATCGCCTTTGACATCCTTTTTGAAATAGATGTATGCCTCAGTATAATTCCTTTCTGTCTTGAAATGACATATTGCTTTGGGCAACATTTTTGAAATAGGTGTATGCCTATAATTCCTTTCCGTCTTGAAATGACCTTTTTGAAATAGGGGAATGCCCACACATTCTTTCGGTCTTGGAATGTCCGGTCACCTTTGACAACATTTAAAAAAAAATTTACATCAAAACTTTTTCTTCTTCTTCTTTTTATAGTTCACTAATGTCACTGCCTTTTCATTCAAGACACAATTCTCCCCAAATACAAAACTCTTCAGCGGAAAAGGCTTCATTCCAATCACCATATAGCTAAAAGTGCTATCAAATGTAGGTAGAAAATAGTCACATTCCAACAACAGAAACTGGTCCATTAATAAATCGTGCAAAACGCTTTCGTAATCACCGCCGTTGATGTCCAAATGACGAGGATTGACTTTCGACGTCACAATGTTCAACGGGTAATCATTTTGAGCCGACTGTTTGTATTTGATATCGTCAGCGGCTAACACCCAAGTTAGTGGTCGATTTTTATACTGAGGGTACTTTTTGTGTATTGCTTTCTGCACACGCTCAGCACATAGGAATACTCGTTTAGGACTGTGTGTTCGATAACTGTGCCTATTTGTAGAGCCCCAGTGATGATCGCTTGTACGAAGGTGTATTCCTATAAAAGGCCTTTCATGAAATCGTAAAATTCTTTTCGTCTTGTCAAATTCTTTCATCAAATATCTCGTTTTCTTGAATAAAAACTTCATTGCGCAGCCTATCATTGCGTATGGGTGATTAGCAGCCAGGCCTGGTAGACCAAGCTCCTTTGCGCGCTTCTTCAACAAACGGTTATCCCATAATTTCTCGGCGTAGTACCATACTGTGTCTACTTTTTCAACTTGACGATCCAGAACTACACTGAAGTCACTGTCTTTAATCCAATTAAGAAAATTTGCTTCCGAGAAAATTTTGTACTTATCGTAACCATTTGGGCGATAGGAACCCCAATGATATGTACGAACGGACTTGATTCCGTCGAACTGGGATTCGTTATATCTCCAGTTTATTTCATTGGGAAGAAAAAAGGTTTCAATGTTCTCAGGTCCACCCCAATGAATCATAAAAACTCTACCAAGTAAAACAGCCAGGTAAAAGGTTGATACGATTCCGACCATTCGATTACCGTACCCACCGCAACCACCATCATGACCAGGGCAGTAAAATACCAGGAAGCGGCGATTTGGGTTGGTGGATTCGAGGCTTTCGGAGTGGTATTTTTTGTACCAATCGAACCACTTACCATCGCATTTGTAAGAGGTGTCGAGAGGACGGAGTTGGTCATCCTCGAAGGCGTAAGAAGCTTCTGTTAAATTAAAAGTATATAGATTGATTGACAGAATATTATGGATGGATAAATGGATGAATGGATGGATGAATAAATGGATGAATGAATGGTAGGATAAATGGATGAATAATTGAATGGATGGATAATGGTTGGGTGAATGGATGGATGAATAAATGAATGAATGAATGAATACATGGATAGATGAATGAATGGACGGATGCATAATGGATGGGTGAATGTATGAATGTTTGAATAAATTGATGAATGAAAGGATGGATGAAAATATAATATAAAGATACAGGGATGAATGGATGAATGAATGAATGGATGGATGAATGAATGAATGGATGGATGGATGGATGAATTAATGGATGAATGAATGGATGAATGGATGGATGGATGGATGGATGAATGGATGAATGAATGAATGAATGGATGGATGGATGAATGAATGGATTGGCGAAAGAATGAATGAATGGACGGATGCATGATGGTAATGGGCTCAGTCCTGATGAATGTTTGAATGAATGGATGAATATATGGATGAATGAATGAATGAATGAATAAATGGATTAATGAATGAATGAATAAATGAATGGATGAATGAATGAAAAGATTAATGAATGGATTAATGAATGGATGAATGAATGAATGAATAAATGAATGGATGAATGAATGGATTAATGAAATGGATGAATAAATGAATGGATTAATGAAAATGGATGAATAAATGAATGAATGGATGAATGAATGGATTAATGAAATGGATGAATAAATGAATGGATTAATGAAATGGATGAATATATGGATGAATGAATGGATGAATGAATGAATTCCTTGCCTTAGCCTTATTGTTATAGCCAAAGTCAAAGTGATGATGATGATGATGATGGTGATGATGATGATGATGATGATGATGATAGTGGCGTTGTGATGGGGATGATAATTAATATGGAGATGAAATCTAGTGATGATGGTGATGATGATGGTGGTGGTAGCGGCGATGATGGTGATATGTGCCATGATGATGATAATTATAATGAAGATATTGATGACGATTGTAAACAAAAATAAGTAACAATAATAATACGGAGAATGATGATGATAATGAGAGTGTTGATATGTCAAAACCTTGTTTACATCTAAAATCACTCAACCGTAATCTTCAAGCTAATTAGTATTCAAAACAGAACAGATGTTAATAAATATGCAAAAACCATCGGTGCCATTGCAGCTGCTTGCTCGCTTATTCAATTGCCATTTCACACTAGAAGACGGGCAGACCGTCTGGAACGACAAATCTTCTGATGACGGACAAATCGTCTAGTCGGGCAAGTTTTCTTTTAAGTCTTCTTAGAAGTCGTCTGGTGTGAAAACGGGACCAACACAATTCGAGACTTAAGTCTGGTTCACACGGCATCATAATCATAGTCATAATCATAAGTACAGTCATACGAAATGGAGAAGTTTCCATTTTCTTATGATTATGACTATGACGTTATGTCGCACGTGTGAACCGTACAATCTTAGTCGTAAACGTGGTTATGATTATGATTATGATGCCGTGTGAACCAGGCTTAAAGAGTCGTCTGATTTATATGAATTCACATTAAACAAACACATTGTTGTTGACGATTTGTCCGTCCTCTATGTGATAAAGTGTCATTTCTGCAAACTTACCTAGCAAAGATTCGTATAAGTCGGGAACCATTAAGAAAGGAATGACAATAATAATCACCAAGAATCCGACCAATAAGACGCATTTTCGAAACCTGAACAGCAGCATATTTTCACTTTGAAGTGTCTTCATAAAAACCCTACAAAACGAGCAACATATTAATTAATTAGATATAAAAATAAATAACTTTATAAACGTCTCAATCATTGGCAAGACACTTTACTCTCTCAGTCAGCCTCGCCTTCTCGGAGTATATTATAAAAAGGTCCGGGAAAACGGCTTCAACATTTGTTTCAACATTCGAACGTAGAGGGCAAACGGTTTCAACAATGTTGAAGCAAATGTTGAAGCTGTTTGCCCGGGTCAAAGACTTAATGCAGGCCACGTCTGCATTCAATCTAATCCTATATAAGGTGGACGTAAAAGATCCTGTTGTGTTGCTCGCAAAGAGTAGGGGATTGTTTCCAGGAACAACAGTTTGGTCTCGGAGGAATTTCAAGTACTAACATGATTGTAAACTTCGTGGCAGCAATATGCGCCTTCATATCGCAGTCCGTTAATGCCCGTCAGACGAAATTTATCTGAAATATCTCCTTTGATTTTATTTCTAGGTAAATACGAGTTTGCAAGTTTGTTTAGAAATATATATAACTGCGACTGCCGGGAATATAGACACTTCGAATTATTATTATCAATTTTACAGCTAGATATATGTGTATACTTACTTATCACTCAAAGGATCAAGTATATGTTTTTAGTTTAGGCTAAAATTATAATTATAAAGCACACACAAAACAACGGCATATCTCTATCTATAAGTTGACGAAAATCAGTGAAGATGTTTCTTCAACTTTGAACTATAAAGCTTTCGTTTGGCGGAGTTTTGAAAGCTTTAGGGATATATTTGCTTGAAGAAAAACATTGAAATATGAATCTGAGCAGATTTAAAATTACTGTTTAGACTTGAAATGTAGCCTACCTTTAAGAACTTTCTGAAAAGGTGCTGCGAAAGAGCTTGAAGTATAATTCGGTCCGCCATCTTGGATTATAGCATTTACACTCAGGTTTGGGGTTCCTGTGGTGTGATTGATCTTTTGCCTTCTGGGATGTTTTAACCCTCCCCTCCCTTCGTACCAGGTTTTTCGATACACTGGCAAAAAAGAAGAAGAAGAAGAAGAAGAAGAAGCAGAAGCAGAGGCAGAAGCAGAAGCAGAAGCAGAAGAAGCGGAAGCAGAAGCAGAAGAAGAAGAAGGAATATAAGCAAATTACAAACAAACAACATAACATGCAGAGCAGGCGTTCTTTTGGCTTTTTTTCTTGGGCTTCCTGTTTTTGGGGAATTTAGGATCTTTGGCTTCCTGTGTTAATTTTATGACCACGCAAAATTTTGCTCGCCCGTTCAACACAGGAAGCCCAAAACCCGCCATGCAGTTTTGCAGGCTACAAAATAACAAACAATGATAAGTTCTCCAAGATATTTTATGTAGCTAAATCTCCGAAGACTCCGAATTGAGTATAGAGGATGAAAATTGCGGACATAATATTTATATTTATTGTTGCCGTTCGCCCGTTTTGTTGCAGATACAAATGAATACTGAAATATGACCGGGCATTTAATTATTGATATATCGACAAATTCGTAAAAATAAAGTGATTCGTGTTTTGCCGATTTCTCCAAATTGGGAAATAATAGTTTCACGAAATTAAAGTGTAATAGGATACAACAACCAAAGGGTTAAACAAGGTAATTAGCTATTAAAATAGTACATTGTGTCATAATTTATGTTTAATATGTAATGATTTATTTATTGTAAGATTTCATTGGGATATTCAGTTCATGACCTCAACACCTACCATCTTTGACAAAAGTGTTGGCACGAATGTGATAAAATCATTTTGGCACTGCTGAAATTCCGCTACTCACCATCCCCTTGGAAATATAGATAGATAGCAACACGATATCAAAATCACTAAAATAATTACATGCAGTGCTCTCCCATCGAGCCGTGTAAAAAAGTATATAAATATATACATACTACAATATATATGGGTGTGAAAGATAGTTAATAAATGATTGATATAACTTAAGAGTTGTTGCCTGTTTTGCTTTGGTGGAAAGACTATTCCAAATTGTCGCTCCCCATATTACATAAAAACACACACAAATCTAGCCTCCTCCATTATGGGCTTCCTGTTTAGGAAAGTTTTCAGCCCCTCGCGGTCAATAGAACAAAGGAAGCCCAAACGAGGAAAAGGATCTGCCCTTAATACTATCAAAATAAGCTATGAATAAATTCAACACGAGAGAATAAATACCGACATCCTTTGCAGCCTTTAGGATTGACGGTAGGTTCAGCAGCGCCAACGATTTTTAAAATAGGTGTATAGACTATATTTATAAAACTCATAAATAATTCATGAGAAATTGACAAAAGAAATCATCACCGTGAGAATGTTGTATATTAGATGCAAAATCGTCCTGATTTGCTAGAGTTTTAATTTGAATTTTCTAGGCCAGATTTACTTTTATCCTGACTATTTTAGAAAAATATGAAAGAACGTGAATGTTGGCATTTCATAAGTAAAGTACTATACCGAACATATATATCATTCGCGTCCGATCTAAAAACAGCTCATATTTGCCCATATTGTATATGTTACATTGTATAAACTTGCATTCAAAACAGTCTCTGGTTTTAATATTTCGACGAACGGGAGTAAAAAGAAGCGGAGAACGACTGGAGCAAAGAGAAGCGGCGAAAGACTGGAGCAAAGAGAAGCGCTGAAAGACTGGAGCACAGAGAAGCTGTGAAAGACTGGAGCAAAGGGAAGCGGTGAAAGACTGGAGCAAAGAGAAGCGGTGAAAGACTGGAGCAAAAAGAAGCGGTGAAAGACTGGAGCAAGAGAAGCGGTGAAAGACTGGAGCAAAGAGAAGCGGCGAAATACTGGAGCAAAGAGAAGCGCTGAAAGACTGGAGCAAAGAGAAGCGGTGAAAGACTGGAGCAAAGGGAAGCGGTGAAAGACTGGAGCAAAGAGAAGCGGTGAAAGACTGGAGCAAAGAGAAGCGGTGAAAGACTGGAGCAAGAGAAGCGGTGAAAGACTGGAGCAAAGAGAAGCGGAGAAAGACTGGAGCAAAAAATAAGCGGTGAAAGAGCAAAGAGAAGCGGTGAAAGACTGCAGCAAAGAGAAGCGGTGACAGACTGGAGCAAAAAGAAGCGGTGAAAGACTGGACCAAAAAGAAGCGGTGAAAGCCGTGGAGCAAAGAGAAGCGGTGAAAGACTGGAGCAAAGAGAAGCGGTAAAAGACTGGAGCAAAAAGAAGCGGTGAAAGACTGGAGCAAAGGGAAGCGGTGAAAGACTGAAGCAGAAAGAAGCGGTGAAAGACTGGAGCAAAAAGAAGCGGTGAAAGACTGGAGCAAAGGGAAGCGGTGAAAGTCTGGAGCAAAAAAAAAGCGGTGAAGACTGGAGCAAAGAGAAGCGGTGAGAGACTGGAGCAAAGAGAAGCGGTGAAAGACTGGAGCATAGAGAAGCGGCGAAAGACTGGAGCAAAAAGAACCCGTTGAAAGACTGGAGCATAGAGAAGCGGCGAAAGACTGGAGCAAAGAGAACCGTTGAAAGACTGGAGCATAGAGAAGCGGCGAAAGACTGGAACAAAGAGAACCGTTGAAAGACTGGAGCAACTGTTAACTGAGAATTCCGTGTCTTTTTAGGATAACTGTTAGCTGATATTTCTCTGTTTTTAATTAATAAATTTGAAAATAAATATTTCTTTGTTTTTAATTTAACTGATAACTGAGTTGTTATCTGATATTGGGAGCCCCCCATTCAGACCCTAATATAAGTTAAATTACAAATTGAAACCCATTTCCCATTATTGAAAACTTTATCTCGAATCCTCGCTATTACACAAATCCGGCATTTTCCTAAGAACATTTCTCCAGTCAAATAACTATCGTTTTTACCAGAAATCTGGCCATTCCGATCTCAATAACTTTTCTTTAATTAAGTTAAACTAGCACGCTTCAAAAACAATGATTTTCAAGATTGAAAAAGCTTGCACTTTTTGTTTTACAAGATTAACACTATGCCAATAAAACGTAACCGACTTCAACGAACTGTTTTGTTTTTCAAAGTGAACTAAATTGAACCAAACCTTCCTTCAAAATGCAATCAAAGTTGCATAAGTTCGTAACTCTCAAATGAGTTATTTATAGTATTTACAAAGTGTTTCTAAAGTTGTTATTCGAGTTTTGTATATTAGGTGAGTTATTACAACTACAACACTCGGCCTATTGTTCACCACTACGTACATTAATCGACTACAACGCCTTTGTTCAAACTCGCCCATAGCCTAGACACATCCAAAGAAAAGACAATAAAAACAGTATCCAAACAAGTTCGAGTCATTTCGACCAACAAGTTAGCTTTATAAGTGAAAGACAAACAATCTTAGCCGTTTATTTAATGCAAACGACAAAGTTTGTTGACTTTTGGCACATTATTTTGATTGAAAAATGTTTGCTTTGACTTTGGACTCTTTCGCGTTTTGACACTTCCACACGTGCAGCGAGAAATGGTCTTTTCAATTAAAAGCGATATTCTAAACAATAAAAACGCCTGTAATTTTACCAACTTGCGAAACAAAGTCTATGAAGTCATCAGCTTATGTCTATAAAAGCTTGCTTTGAATATTTTAAAATCTCTTTTTTTCTGATTAAAAAAGTGATTTATCTATTCATTTATGCGATGCGTAATAGACGAAAAATGTTTTGTCCTTTCATAACTAGGTTTGTTTACATCTGATCTTTGTAACTTAATTTTAGTCGATACTTTAAGAGTTATCAACAACTTTTGTATCTAAAAAGTTATGTGTATATATCTTTAAAAACATATATATATATCTTATACTATTTTCTTTCAAGAAAAACTATATTTTGAATTGTGATTTTTTTTTGGTATTTTGTAAACTTTTCGTTAATAAAAAGTAGTTTCGATGTTTTTCAAATTCTTTTAAAAAATGTATGTTTTTTTTTTTTTTGAGTGAGAGTTCAAAGTTGTAGTTTTCAAGATTCAAGTTCAAAATACATGATCAATGATATAAGGATAAAAATTATTCATTTTCAATGCAATTAATTTTACCAAAATGAACTTTGAATGTTTTTGTCCTTAAAAATCAGCTTTTAAAGCGATTTTTTTAGATAATTCAATTTGACAATTTAAATATATTTTAGTTTCTTGAAGTACGATATATAAAAAATGTTCAAATGCGCTTTACAATGTATACTAATGATATTGATATGGAATTTATAAAGCACACTTTCGATGTGAAATATGTTCAAATACGCTTTACAATATGTTTATTACTTCTAGACCTTAGGAACATTTTAAAAACAACTGCCTTCTTTCAAAAACATGCTCAAACACTTTGACTCTTAGCTGTGTTACTTTTGCAAAGCGCACCGAGATTTAATGGGGCGTGCAATATAAGAAATTGATTATCTGTATTATTATTATTATTATTATTATTATTATTATTATTATTATTATCATCATCATCATCATCATCATCATCATCATCATCATCATCATTATTATTATTATTATTATTTCTTTGTGAGCTTTTTACAAGAAAAGCATATTAAGTAATAGTTATTTTCCACACAAATTCAACCATTTATCAAATGTTATATAAAAAAAAACATTTTGGTAATTTATAGATAGTTTAAATCGAACTTTAATGAAAGACGTATTTTAAAAAACTGCTGTAAGTAACACGCGCAAAGCTTCGCACGTTTCCGTACTTTGGCGTACTTAGTCTTCAAATTTGAGTCAGCTTTTTATTGTTTGTTGCATGCCTTACAAACATGATATGTGACTTGTGAATGGGTTATGATTGTGAAGTCATCATGTGTTCGTACATATAGCTTATTCAATTAACTTTGGAAAAGCCATCAGATTAACCCTAAAGCGGATTTGTGTAGACCAAAGTGGGTTGTTCTTGCTTTGAGCCCGCGTGCAAACTATCAAAAAGCAAAAGAGCTTTGCTGACGAGCAATTTGTATTGTACAATTTTCTACTTTCAAAACGTATACTTCCCGCTTGTAGACTATTAAAATGTCTAAGAACTTTGCTGACGAGTACTTTGGATGGTATAATTTCTTTAGTTTCAAAACTTATACTTCCCGCATGTTAAGTAATCAGTTAAAATGACTATAAGAGCAATTTCTTCAGGTTTAAAACGTTTGCTGTGCTCGTTGTTAAATCATCAAAATGCCTAAGAGTTTCAGTGCTGGCGAGAATTTTGATGGTACAATTTCTTCAAAATGCTGGCAACTATTGAAAAAGATTTTTCATTTATTGACGTCATAAGTTTTTGGAAAAATTGTTTTTGGTTAGAATGATTAATAGAGTTAAAGCACTCAACAACAAAGTTAATTACACTAATGGGCCATGTAGAACTCAATTTAATTTTGCTTTTAAATGAGAAAAAAATAAATCAATGACAAAGTTAATTAAATGAGCTATATTTGCTTATAAGTTTATAGAAAAGTCGTTTTTGCTCTCAAGACGAAAATGTCGAAGCTTTTTACAACGAGTGTTAATATAAATGAATGGCCTTTATATAACTCATTTTGATTCTGAAGAAATAGAATGATAATTGAATGAGAAATACGCTATTGTAAGCCGTCGCCTCGGTGCGTTGGCAGCCTTGAGCACGCGCATAGTGCCTCTAGTGTCAATATCCCGAGCACGGCTTTGTTATGCTAAGTAGCTATGACTGTGTGAGCACGCGTTTGGCGCTATGGATTACTAACGCAAGACAAAGGGAACGCAACGAACCGTTGGTGAAGTTCACTAGAAGTGCGGGAAAAAGCCCCATTCAGTTTCAGCTGTGCGCTAACATTTGGACAACATGACAAAAGGAGACGAACTTACCACTTGCGAATCAAACGAACTATGTAGAATAGAATGCGAAGGAAAAGATAAAGATAATCAAGAAAGTTCGCGGTATAGAAAATGGGCTCTCTTAGATAAAAGTCGACGGCTCAAAGCCAGTGCGAGAGAAAGGAAACGTCGACATGTGTTAAATAATGCGTTGGAGTTACTGAGAAAGAAGGTGCCTTGCGTCGATCAGAATCCACAGAAACTTTCCAAGATTGAGGTTCTGAGATTAGCGATTGACTACATTGCTATGCTTAGCTGCTATTTAAATAGTTCATCGCCATCTGTTGACCAGCCCGGGATCGCTTCACTTGGAGCCCAAGCTGCAAACCTGTTCTTCGGTGAGCAAGCAACAAGTTTCAATAACAATTCAACTAGTCCTTTCTTTCCTGTAATCCCCAAGACTGAGCCGGACCCAAGCGCCTTGGATGAATGCACGAAAAAGGTTAGTATTAAACTACAAAAAACTACAGTTAAACAGTGCTGTTTGTTATTAAATATATAGCTTGTTGATGTTGTTGGTTATTGGGAAGAAACCAGCTGTTTGGTGACAGCCGTTTTCTTTTCTATAAGAGTACAATTCTTACAAAGTTGTTAAAACTTTGAAAAACTTTTGTGAACTTTTTCAATTAAGCTAGCAGCTGGGTTTGTTTGAAACTAAACGTATTTTTTCCGCAGGTTGCGGAACATTATGGAATTCAGAGATCAGAGTTAGATGTGTATTTACGAGGCTACCAGGTTGAAATGGACTAAACTTAGAATACATCTCGAAAACTTGTAAACTAAATCAATTTTATATTGTATTTCATGTAAATAGATATTATTTAATAACAACGCTTAGCTTGTATAAGTATGTAAAAAACTATTATTATAATGATTAATATTATAGGTGATTCTTTGTGAGAGTCCAAAGTTCTAACAAGCAAGTGCTGTCCCACATTGGGAAATGCAAAAAATGTTGCTGTTTTCGTTTCATTTTTTAGACTAATAAAAGCAACAATATTATAAACTTTGTAAAGTATTATATCTTCTATATATTGAAGGTTAAATAAAAGAGATTTTATAAGA
This sequence comes from Metridium senile, assembly GCA_949775045.1. Classification (NCBI taxonomy): domain Eukaryota; kingdom Metazoa; phylum Cnidaria; class Anthozoa; order Actiniaria; family Metridiidae; genus Metridium; species Metridium senile. Next base: position 4,269,847 of record OX459101.1, on the reverse strand, counting down.
GAAACTGGTCGGTTATTATTATAGCTTGTGAGGACTCTTGTCCGAAAAAAGCGCCAATTTTGTGTGAACTGCGATAAACTGAAATCTCTCTCGCGCTAGGAATTAATTGAGTTAATTTGCGAATATTTTTTACTTATTTTGATTTAGAAAGCTAATTATATTTTTGCGTGATTGAAAAGTGTTTTTTTTTTAAGTGCTTTTTTATGCTTGTCGTGTGTAATCCAATCCCAGTGGCAAAATATACAAACTTTAGTCAAAATAAACTAGAAAAAAACAATAAATGCTTTTTTGTTTATTCGCTCAAAGAAAGCGAGAATTCCCAGACGCACTGCCCCCCCAAACGTGAAAAACTACACATCTTGAAACCACAATCTTATCGGCGGTTTGATCTTTGAATATAAACCAAGAAGATTCTAACTTTGCCGTGGTCGATTTATGAAGCGTCCCTCTCTAAATATCAATTAAGTAACCATGTGCGGAAAACGATCCTATCAACTCCACTGATGTCACGTTCATTTCATGAATTGAACATCACAAATCATGAAAAAGGAGTCGAATTTTAAGTCAGCGAAGTGATGAATCTAAGCTTGTTGTTATATATGAAGAGTATTCGGAAAAGCTCCGAGAAAGTTCAAATCACAAAAGTTTTCAAAACAATAGTCGAACAACCAGTTAAGGCCAAAACAGGTTGCGTGATGTTGGTCGCGCGAGAGAAGTTAAGACATCAAATATTACCAAACACAACGCTTGAGTTTTTTTTCCTCACAGATAACAAACCAATAAATAGAAACCATTTTTAATCGATCGGGGAAACTTTAATTAACTGTCAAAATTTACAACCTAGATGTCAAAAATCACGACTTTTTTTTGTTTGTCACTTTTCAACGGTTTTTTTGTCGACCGCGTGGTTCGAGTTTTGGCGGTCTTTGACAAACAAAGGCCCAAGCTAAATGACACTGTTGTCATGACGACGTGTGCGAGCAGAGATGCTGAGCCTAATTCGACGCCGAATGTACTCAATCGCCCCGAATGACCATAATTAACCATTCAATAATTATTCTTTAACATTGAATGAGTTCTGACAAGTTCTTGAATGTGTTTGGGTTTGTTTACGCTGGGGGGAAGAAAGAGGCTTAGTTTTGTAAGGTAATTAACAGGTTCAAATCAAAAGACAAGTCGAGACTTGTTTCTTTTACTACACGTGCGAAAAACAAAAAAAACTTCTTAAACAAAACTCAACTTTTGATTTCCACAAAATAATTTAAAATAGTGAAAAGAAATCATCGATGATTAAATTAACATTGAGACGTGAACGAGTTCAAATTGAATAAAATGTATTTTTGAACTATTTTTTGTTGTTAAAATTATGCGATCATGAGATCAAAGATTACCAAAAGTACTTTGTACGCTGAATATAAACACCTTCACCTAGAGCTGCTGCGAAAGGCTTCGATGTATTTTAAAACGTACAAATTAGAGAATTAAAGAAAAACGGGTCATTTTTTTGTAGTTTAACATATTTTTTTGTGTGTTTTCATGGAGGAATATCACGTTAATGTTGAGTTTTGCTTGTTGTTGTGAAAGAATAAACGTCCCAAACATTTACAACACTGCATTTTCTTATTAAAAAGTAACTCCAAATTGAACGCCAGTAACACTCTCTTTTTAAAACTATAACTATTATCGTTTTACAGTTCAAAAGTTACTAATTTTCTTCAGCGGATATTAGCGTCAAGAAACGTCCGTCAAACTATTACCATTCTTACTCGATGTTACTCCGATGGAGGATTAACGTCCTAAACGTCGGTAACACTCTCTTTTATACGGTGTATAAGTTACCATTTTTACTCCAACGAAGGATGAACGTCCTAAACGTCAGTAAGTCTCTTTTATACGGTGTATCATAAGTTATCATTTTTACTCTGACGAAGGATTAACGTCCAAAACGTCAGTAACACTCTCTTTTATACGGTGTATAAGTTACCATTTTTACTCCAACGAAGGATGAACGTCTTAAACGTCAGTATAACAGTTTCATTTATACGGTGTATAAAATGCCCTTTTTACTCCGGCGAAGGATAAACGTCCTAAACGTCAGTAACCGTACTAGTCTCTTCTATACGGTGTATTAAGTTACCATTTTTACTAGTAATTTATATTTTAACGAATTGAAGGACTGCGGTTCGAAACGTCGATATTATTTTTTACGGTGTATAAGTTTAACTTTAAATTCGACACTTAAAAAGTAAACTTAATTTCATAGTATTAATTGTTTAAAAGATAACTCAAATTTTGATTTATTTTAATTCTAATTTAAAAAGGAATTTTAGCATTTCATAAAATGATTATTTTCAAAGATAATTTCGTTACGCCCCTCCGGAAAACATAAGTCATTACTCTTTCAAGTCTTCATGGTTGTTATATTCATGAAAACAGTAGAATAGTGAATGAATACAGAGATAGCACGAGTGCTTGATAAAAAGCAGTTAATAGCCAAACGAATTTAGAAATTGCGCAGAGAACGATTTAAAATGACTAAAAACGACTTTAAAAACGACATTTTGCGACATTATTAATTCTGCTGATTTATCATAATACTAAATGGAAACTAGCGAGTAAACTAGTCTGTGTTTGATATAAACGATAGGTAATACAATGAAATTTGTAACACCGTAAAAAAATGTTGACTTAACGTTACTGACGTTTCGAGCTTTAGCCCTTCGTCGGAGTAAAAAAGTTACCATAATAATAGTTTATTCAATGATCAAGCCCAAATTGTTATAATATTTCCATTCAAACAATATATTTCTTTTGCAAGTACTTTAATAAATTCTTACTTTAAATTCACTAAATCATACTAAATCTTTTAAGTTTCTAATTCTCTATAGTTTGAAAAGTTAGAATCAAAATTATTAAAAAATATATTATTGTTCTATTTCGAGAGTTTTAGTGGGCGTTAATTAGATTTAGATCCTAAAAAAATCTTCTCTTGTTCTAATTCGATAGTTTCAGCAAAGGGGTTTTAAAATATACAAAAAGCAGCACAATTTAGTGCCAAAGTTTAGCGTTAACAAAATCAAAACAAAGAGTTTGTAAAACTATGGACCACCTCAAAACAACAACAATAGCAAACAATAATTGGATCAAAAAAAAGCCTCCCACTCGAGTCCCTCAACATTGACCTCAACTTTTGACGGAGTTCAATTATTCTACCTTCAATAGAGCACCATGCCTTTGCCTTGTAAATAAATGCTGGTATTTTATATTTTCTGTTATTTGCTTTGAGTAGCTTTCAACGAAGCCACAAGAGGGCGAAAATGGCGCGAAAAAATGATTATAATCACGAAATCGAATAAACATTGCATTTAAGTTGAAATTACGCTGTAATAACCTTATGAAGCTTTAAAATATCTTTTAATGAGTTTGCGTGTGGTATTGAGTAGTTTGTGTGCGTTTTTTGAAGCCCTAAAGATATCATTTTATGACATGAAAAGTACGCTAAACGAGGAAGAATCAGCAGGTACGCAAGAAAGTTCCATTTGAATGATTTTACCTGCAGACCTAGAAAAAAAAAAATACCACACACAAATTTATGCTAATAGTTAACCATACAGTTAACCTTTATTTATCTTCTTAAAAAAGCGTTTTAAATAAACCTAAATTTAACTTAAAGTTTATTTAACCCGAGATTTTGCTTCTTTTTTATTTTGGTCAGAAACATTCAAATGGCTTCGGAGTAGGACGCGCGAGTGTATAAAAAAGGCGGGAATATTGGCTTTTGTAAACGTAAAAGATTTTTACGGATCATTTCATAATGAAACCACCTGCAACTTAGGTGGGCTTGAATGACAGCTGGATAAATCACGTCTTTCTTGACAATTATCTTAACATTACTCAACATAAACCCCAGAAGGCTAAATTATTGCCAAATAGTTAGAAATTATATTCATTTCGAGTCGCCATTCATTCTCGAGTCTTGAAAATGATTGCAATTTCGCCAGCTTTAAAGTTGTTTTATTGGTATTTGTGATATTTCTTTTCAGTTTGTAAATGGCAGGTGCACAGAATAAAAACCTGTCTCTACTAGTGGAGTTCAGAAAGTATGAATTATAATGTATTGTCAGTTTAGGTATGAAAGAAATACGTTGAAATAGTAGAATAGAGTTCTTCATGATGGGGACTCAGTGGGTAAAACTATCGGCTATTCTCGTCGTATCTCTTTCTATCGCAGCTTTGTCGCTCGAATTTAGGAGCAAAAAAGTCGCAGCAAATTGCACTAAATTTCGAGCATGTTCAAAGTAGCGTTGACAAAACTGAAAAATCGCCATTGAAATCGCAGCTCTTGTCGCGCGACAAAATTGCTACTGTAAACGGGCCTTTAGGTGTAAAAATCAAATATCTTTACATTTGGAATCGTTAAGGGTTTCAAAATTAAAAATATCGAATTTCGACATGTTTTGAAGTATCGAAAAAGGAAATTCCATCGTTCTCCACGCTTTTTCGTGCTGGTTTTTATTTTTTTTGTGCGATTTTTTTTTTTTTGTTGAAAAATTTCATACGAGTATACCCGATACTTTTACAACCATTTTGAAATACTGATAATTGCTTATAATTCAATGCAACCGTCTTGAAATATTCTATAGCTATGGAAAATCTTTTTTCTATAATAGTTGTATGCTAACTATTTCTTGCCGTCTTGGAAAACAAAAACTGTTTTGATCTTGGAATCTATCGCCTTCTACAACTATTTTTAAATAAACGATAGGTAATATAATGAAATTTGTAACACCGTAAAAAATATTGACTTAACTTTACTGACGTTTCGAGCTTTAGCCCTTCCATCGAAGTAAAAGAGTTAGACAGACTGTTGATTCAATTGTCTGTCAAGCTATGCTTCAGGTCATAAAGCACTGTATTAAAACAATTGATTCACTTAATCAGTTAATGGATAGGATTAAAAGATCAGCTTACAGCCACAAAGCAATTTGCATTGATATCGCGGTAACCATTAGAATACACGGAAACTTGCGGTTAAACTAGTGTGGGCTGTGTCGGGTTTTCATAGGAAACAAAGAGTAAAAATTTACGATAATTAGTGGTTAAACTAGTATGGACTGCGTCGGTGTTTCTAGGGAAACAATTGGAGTAAAACTGTACGACAACTAGTGGTTAAACTAGTATGGACTGCGTCGGTGTTTCTAGGGAAACAATTGGAGTAAAACTGTACGACAACTAGTGGTTAAACTAGTGTGGACTGCGTCGGTGTTTCTAAGGAAACAATTGAAGTATAAATGTACGATAACTAGTGGTTGAACTAGTGTGGACTGCGTTGTTGTTTCTAGGGAAACAATTGGAGTACAAATGTACGATAACTTGAGGTTAAACTAATGTGGGCTGTGTCGGGTTTTCACAGGAACCAATTAGAGTAAAAATGTATGATAACTAGTGGTTGAACTAGTGTGGACTGCGTTGTTGTTTCTAGGGAAACAATTGGAGTACAAATGTACGATAACTTGAAGTTAAACTATTGTGTGGACTGTGTCGGTGTTTCCGAAACAATTGAAATAAAAATATATGATAACTAGTGGTTAATCTAGTGTGGACTGCGTCGTATTCTGCGAAATGTTTTTTTTGTAAAAATGCATGATAAAATGCTCTTTTGTTTAATAAATTTGAACACTTTTGATATCCTACATTATATGTTTATTAATTTCGATTCATTTGTGCGGCCCATAACTAAACGAAACAAATTCCTTTTTTTTTGATTTTGAACAGAAACTTTGATGATGATGATGATGATGATGATAATGATGAAAATGATGATCATGACGCAGATGATAAAGATAATGATGAAGATGATAGTGATGATGATGATAGTGATGATGCTTATAAACATGATGATGATGATGATGATGTTGATGACGATGATGACCATCCTTGTAATAATACCATGCTTGCAATGACGTCACCTAAGAACTGAGATATTTAAATCACGTGATACATGACGTCATCGGTAAATGAAACTCCTTGTTGTCGAAAATAAGTGCCCGCCTGTGAGGTTTGCCGGGATTTGTTGGCTTACGACATGTTAAGGAGCTAAATTTGTAATGATATAGAATAACTAAGTACCTAAATAAATGAAAAATAAATAATAAAATAGATAATCTAATCACAAGAACTTTACTAATACAATTTAATATGAAAACTAGCGAAAAGAAATTACAACGCTTGAATGTCCAGTCGGACTCAATTCAAGCGAAACTGTTTATTTAACTTATTGTATTTTTTTCCATTGTCCACCACTATGTATCAGTTTCTCTCTTTCTACCATCATTTACTTGATAATGTTGTCGCGATGACAACGAAACGTTGTAATTTCTTTTCGCTAGTTTTCATATTAAATTAAAATAAATAGATAAATTAATAAATAGATACATAAATTATAAATAGATGAATAGATAGATAGATAGATAAATAAAAAAATAATTAGATAAATACTAAATAAAATAATAAAATAAACTAATAATTAAATATTTAAATAAATAAATAAATACACAAATAAATATATTTGTATAACAAAAACTAACGCAAGTAGGTTTGTGATCATTTTAAACCTACTTGCGTTAGTTTTTGTTATACAAATAACGACTAAAGCCACTTTAAATAAATATATAAACAAATGAATAAAAAGATACACCTAATTGCAAGAATGTTGTCACACGAAAAACAGAACATTATTAATTTAGTAAGAAAGGAATAACAAAAGAAAGAGTTCAGTTTGAGTGATCTTCTTTTGTCTTTTAATTAATTAATTTCGAACTAAATTACAAAAGTCAGGACAACTTTTTATGCAAGAAGGTGTATATAGATAGATAAATAAGTAAATATATAAGAATACATATACATCAATGAATGAACAATTATTGAAAGAATGAATGAAAAGAAATTAAATGAAACTAAACAAAAAAAAATAGTAAAACAAATCAAAGGATATTTGTGAAGAAGCTTGAATATTCCTGTTCCCACTGACATAGGCATTCCCATAATGATGCATTCACTGACACCTACAAAAAAAGGAAAAATATATATATAGATGACACGGGTAAAAAAGGCACTGCGCACGCTCGGAAGACGGTCGTGTTTACAATACAACCATGGGAGATTTACCGGCATTTGGTAAATTTTTAAAGTTAAGAAAGTTCGTGGAAAGTTAGTGCTTATATTTCCCTAACACATTACATTAGTTGTTTTCTTTCCCTGGCCAAATAATACAAGAGAAATTCGCATATACATAACCACATAAAAACACGAAACCCTTCGTAAAATCTTCAGTTAGTCTTTTGTTTTGCTTACGCATGCGCCGTGCGTTTTTCACCCGTGTCTATATAGATAAAAATCATCACAAACAGGTAGCCCGACAATAATAATTATATTCCGAATTGAAACGCGAATGTATTCGGAAAGGGAACGAGACACTTACGAGATTATCCCGAATTACACGCACATACTCACTCAAGGCGATAGCATAGTGGCTTGAGCCTCTTACGAGGCACTAGCCACAAAAATAAAACTTTGCATTAAGGTCGGTACACACTTGGCATCAAAGCTCTGCAACTTGTTGCTGCGACAGTACGCACGACATTATCTAGAGGCGCCATTTTGGAACTATTCGTTTTGACAAACAATCCTTTGCGCGCTTCGAAGCGAGATCACCTGGTTGCAGCAACATGTTTCCTGGTGTGTACCGACCTTTATGCCACTTGAGAGGTCGCTACTTGAGAGGTCGCTACTTGAGAGGTCGCATTGCCGCGAGAGAAGTTGCTGAGAAAATACACCTTTTCACAGTTCCGTTCAGTGACCATGCACGAATAATAGTTCCAAGTCGAGGTTCACGTTGTTGCGCATAACAACGCTATAATTTATCATGCGCAATTTATCTTGGACAACCTTTTTGAAATCGGTGTATGACTATCATTATTTTATATCTTGAAAACAACCTTTTTGAAATAGGTGTATGACTATTATTATTTCCCATCTTGAAAACAACAACCTTTTTGAAATCGGTGTATGACTACCATTATTTTCCATCTTGAAAACAACCTTTTTGAAATAGGTGTATGACTATCATGATTTACCATCTTGAAAACAGCAACCTTTTTGAAATAGGTGTATGACTATCATCATTTACCATCTTGAAAACAACAACCTTTTTGAAATAGGTGTATGACTATCATCATTTTCCATCTTGAAAACAACAACCTTTTTGAAATCGGTGTATGACTATCATCATTTACCATCCTGAAAACAACAACCTTTTTGAAATCGGTGTATGACTATCATCATTTACCATCTTGAAAACAACAACCTTTTTGAAATCGGTGTATGACTATCATCATTTACCATCTTGAAAACAACAACCTTTTTGAAATCGGTGTATGACTATCATCATTTACCATCTTGAAAACAGCAACCATTTTGAAATAGGTGTATGACTATCATCATTTACCATCTTGAAAACAGCAACCTTTTTGAAATCGGTGTATGACTATCATCATTTACCATCTTGAAAACAACCTTTTTGAAATCGGTGTATGACTATTATTATTTTCCATCTTGAAAACAACAACCTTTTTGAAATAGGTGTATGACTATCATCATTTACCATCTTGAAAACAACAACCTTTTTGAAATTGGTGTAATCAAAGGCAGTTAATTCAGACAATTAAAGAATGAATCAACATGACGCAATGTTAACTGTCGCGTCAAAAAGTTTAAAGTGATTTAAAGAACAGGGAAATCTCCATAAGACACGAGGCAAGAGAACAAAAGAAACCACAAATAATGATAAGAAATCTCACAATATAGACAATAACCTTTGAAATTATAAGATCAAATAGAATACGCAGTATCGATTCAGTGAATTTAAAGAGTCAAAACTTGTGGCATTTGTACTGTTTCTTGATACGTGTATTCGTTGCCTTACCACGGGCTGTATTTTTATTGTAGGTTATGTGTATTTGTTATTGATTAGCCACAGAGAAGAGCAAAACCTGTGGTATTTTTACTGTTTCTTGATACGTGTATGCCTTGCCTTACCACGGGCTGTGTAATTGTAGAAAAATTAGCCAAAGCGACGAGACAAAACCTGTGGTATTTTTACTGTTTCTTGATAATTGTATCCCATGCCTTACCACGGGCTGTATTTTTATTGTAGGTAAATTAGCCAAAGACAAGAGCAAAACCTGTGGTATTTTTAGACCCCGTCTACACGGATCCGGATACTTTTGAAACCGCATACTTTTTGATGCGAATAGGCCTATCGTCCACACGAATCCAGTGAATCCGGTCACCGAAACCGCATACTTTTACTTGAATCCTCCCGATACGCGGATTCGTGTGGACGCAAATATTTGTATGCGGTTTCAGCCGGATCGGATTCGTGTAGACGAGGCCTTACTGCTCTCGATAATTTTATTCCTTGCCTTACCACGGGCTGTGTTATTGTAGGTAAATTAGCCAAAGCGACGAGACAAAACCTGTGGTAGTTTTACTTTTTCTCGATACGTGTACATTCCTTGCCTTACCACGGGCAGTAATAATTAATTGTAGAAAAATTAATGAATAAAAATAGACAAAATCTATCATATTTCTTTTTCAAGTTAGTACATTTGGACAACTTTGCGTCAGGAAGAAGTTTTGATCATGAACACAACTCTGTTTACTTCTGAAATGCAAATATTATATTGAGCTTTGATCTTATAAAAGTACACTGAAATGTGCGAACATTTTTAAACATGCTTGTAGTATATCCGCTCAAACATTACCTTAAAACAACATTCGTTTTTAATGAGTTTTGTTAACTCAAAATCTAAGTTAAGGAGAAGTTTTGATAAACAAAACACTGTTTACTTCTGAAATGCAAATATTATATTGAGCTTTGATCTTATAAAAGTACACTGAAATTTACGAACATTTTTAAACATGCTTGTAGTATATCCGCTCAAACATTACCTTAAAACAACATTCGTTTTTAATAAGTTTAATTATCTCAAAATCTAAGTTAAGGAGAAGTTTTGATAAACAAAACACTGTTTACTTCTGAAATGCAAATATTATATTGAGCTTTGATCTTATAAAAGTACACTGAAATGTGCGAACATTTTTAAACATGCTTGTAGTATATCCGCTCAAACATTACCTTAAAACAACATTCGTTTTTAATAAGTTTAATTATCTCAAAATCTAAGTTAAGTAAGTAATACTAGTTGTATATTTTAACCGACAACAGCGAGTACAATGTAGTTAGGTACACACGTGCACAACGCCATGTGACACAACAATGTCTTTCTGTCATTATAGAAGCGCCTTTACCACTATTTTCATAACTACGCGCCCGAATGCCAAATGTTTGTCGTTGGAATTTTGCTGCTTTTCCCTAACCAGTAACTGAATAAGCCTCTCTTATTATCTTTATATTATCTCTCTCTTATCTGCGATGTTTTACGGCAAGTAATAGATAGTCTCGATAGATTGTGGAACAGTGAAATTGATAAACGAACTTTTATCAGCCGGGCGCGTAGTTATGAAAATAGTGGTAATACCAAAATATGTACTATACTCAAATTGTACTAAAACTATATTTCAACCAATACAAAATTGTTTAAGTTTAAGTTAATTACTTTTTTTGGTATTTTTAAAATAGTTTAAAGTTTAAAGATAGTATGTGTTACAATCAAGAGAAAGTTGAGTTTCAAAGCCATTTTGTGTTTGCTTTTGAAAGCGACTTTTAAAGCAAAACATATTTTCTATTCCTTTTCAAATCATCACTAGCACAAAACTTGAATACTTTTAAGTGTTTCAAAGAAAGTTTGAGTCGTTTTGGAAATACTTTTTTTTAATTTAAACTTTATACATTTGAAGTGTTACAATCGACTAAATTCCAGGAGAGTGCGCTTCAAAACGATTCCGTTTTTGCTTTAATTTATATTTTATTCTTTGTCCAATTAGCACTTACTAAAAGTTAGAACGTTTTCATATTTCTCGAATAGTTTGGGTTATTTTTTAAATACTTTTGTATACTTTAAGTATAGAAATGTTTATGTTAAACATCCTTAGATCATTTGTGTTTTTGCTTTTTAAACCGAATAAATGGATTTTTCAAGCAATAATTGTACTTTAAAAACACTAAGTACTGAATAGTCAAACAGACTAAATTCATATAGAGTGGTTTTCATTGACCCGTGAAGCACACTTTAGCGTAATATGCTTTATTTCACTTTATTACACTTTCACTTTGTGTTTTATAATCATTTTTTTTCCCAATATATAGCTAGCACTATTACACAGCAATACACTTTATTACTCTTTCCCTATTACACTTTGTTTCACGGGTTAATGAAAACCACTCTAAGATCCTGATAAAAACCCTTGTGGCAAGGGAGAGAACAAGACGTCAAACTAACTCAATTCATATAAGATCCTTAGAAAAACCCTCGTAGCAAGGGAGAGAACAACATATCAAACAAAATCAATGATATAAGATCCTTAGAAAAACCCTCGTAGCAAGGGAGAGAACAACACATGATCAATGCCCGAGCCATGGTACAAACAAAATCACTGCAAAAGACTCAAATACAAAAACTAGTATTGTTATTATTTTCAAAGTGACGCCGTTTTTAAAGCGTTGACGATAATTGTCATTGTTCAAGTCACAACAAAGACTCATTTTGTTTTCACGCTTGTGTTTAATTGTGAAGTAGTGGCCCATAGCAACCGTTGTTTCGAACTGATCGGGAATGATTGAGATATTAGAGAGCTTAGATGATTTAATATTTTAATGCGCAATGAACATACAATTATTATCTTCTCTTCTCTTCTCTTCTCCTTTCTTCTCTTCTCTTCTTTCCATTCTTGTCCATTCTCTTCTCTTCTCTTCTCTTCTCTTCTCTTCTCTTCTCTTCTCTTCTCTTCTCTTCTCTTCTCTTCTCTTCTCTTCTCTTCTCTCCCAATCCATTCTCTTCTCCTCTCTTCTCTTCGCCCACAATTCCTCATATTAATATAACAAAGACACAATGTGTAATTACCATCAATGGAATCAGTTCTTCCGTGAAGTGCTGCTTCAAACAAGTGGTCAGCGGTTTTCTCGAACTGTGGTAAAACAAAATAATTCAACGAGACAAATAACCGACATCCTTTGCAGTCTTTGAGCTTTAAATACAGCTTCAGTTGCGACAACGATTTGTAAATTGGTGTAAAAACACACAATGCTCAAGAACGTCAAAAGTATGTCCTTTTTCATTGGCTAATTGGGTTTTTAGATGTCAACCTCTTTCGCAGGGCCCTCTCCCTTCGCTTTTCGGTGGCCAAAAGCGAAGGGAGAGAGCACTGGGAACGAAGTTGTTTAGATGTCTTCTACAGCGGAACCCCGCCTTACGGCCACCCGCTTAATACGGCCACCTCGTTATTGCGGCCAGTATTTCAGGTCCGGACGAAATGTATGCCCATACATTTTCTATAAAATTTTCCCGCTTAATACGGCCACCCCGTTAATACGGTCACTTTTGGCTGTCCCTTCAGTGGCCGGATTAACGGGGTTCCACTGTACTTATATTAAACAGACTTACCGAAGCCAACATCAGTACGCTCTCTTTCATCTTACTGAGACCAAAGCGAGTGATTCCGAGAATTTCCCCCTGTAATTAACAATAATGGTCAACAACAACAAAAGCAACAACAACAACAACAACAACAACAACAACAACAACAACAACAACAACAACAACAACAACAACAACAACAACAACAAATACCCCACAAAACTACCACAATCAGCAATGGTTATAAGTACTGTACCATAAACGAGCAGGAGTGTTTGATCAAGTTTAGTCAAATGGTTCAGACCCGATAAAACTCTATTTGAGAGATTATTTAACGCCTTCAAAAACTCCAACCTTTTATGTTGTTGTACAAAATATCAAGAATTTATGATGTTTTTTTTTTTAGAGGAAATCCAGGTTTAAGTATAATAATCAAACCAACCCATCAAACTATAAATAATCACACTAACCTTGAATGCCATTAGCTCGGCCAGTAACATCACATGACGAACGTCAATACTCATGCCATGGTTTTTCATTGTGTAGATGATCTCATTCATAATGGTTTGTCTGATGAAAACAACACATAATAAGTAATAAGTTACTATTTTTACTCTGACGAAGGAGTAACGTCATAAAGGTTAGTAAGTAACACTCTCTTTTATACGGTGTATAAGTTACCATTTTTACTCTGACGAAAGATTAACGTCCTATACGTCAGTAAGTAATACCCTTTTTTACACGGTGTATAAGTTACCATTTTTACTCTGACAAAGGATTAACGTCC